>BQNB010094854.1:0-26016 GCA_026074375.1 Tanacetum coccineum
CCATATGGTATGTTCTTGACTCATCTTTATCGACACATCATGGAAGCATATCCTCACCTCGATAATGGCATTTATGACATTGTTAATCGAGTCATGCGTCCTCTTGCTCTTAAACAAACTCGGAGACCTCGAAGTGATCGTGGCAAGGCACGCCATTCTGTCTTATCCTCATCTTCTCATCATCACGACACGTCGTCTCATCAACATGATGATGATGATGATGATGTCGAAACTTCTTGTGCAAGTACTCTATCTCCTACCACCTATCTTAACTCTCTTAATCCACTCAACTACCAAAACTACGAAATGCCTTCCGCTTTTGAACAAACCGATGAAACTCACTTTGAACGACAAACCACCTTGCTCAACCAAATGCAAGATATGCATAAGGAGATGCGCGGAGGTTTCAAGTCATTTGGAAAGGCTTATATGTTGGTTATCTTTTAGGTACTTATTTGCTATGATGCCTTAAACCTTTGGTTGTTTTATTAAATCAACTAGTTATGCTATTTTGGTTTCATGATTTAATGTGTTTATTATATGTTATAAGATTAAATATGCTTATAAAACTCTATAGGGCTTGCTGCAAATAAACCACCAAAACAAAAATACCCTCACAAAAATCCTGAGAAAAATAGTTTTTCTGTGAAAAATGGGACTAACAGTGGGCGGCCCCCTTAATTTTAAGGGGACCGCCCTTAGCTTTTCACGGGTAAAACAGTATTTTCAATGTTTTTTGCCTTCTTTTACCTAGTGATAAATGTTAAATTGTATATATTAAATGCCCAGGATTTCGCCAATAAAAGCCAAAAATATGCCAAAAGATGGAAATATGTGTGCTTTTGTGTCATAATGTGCAAGAAAGGATATCAAAGTCAAAAAGAGCAAAAACAAGCAAAAACCGACAAGAAACGGAAAAGACAAGTACAAGAGAGAGATTTGAAGGCAATATCAAAAGCCGGATCAGCCCGACACAAGAGAAGAAAGTCAATGAAGACCCAATTGAAGTCAAAGGATCAATAATGACAAGTTTTCAAAAGTTCAAGGGCTCATTTGGATGTTTTGAAAGTCCAAGGACCAAAGATGTCAAAGTTAGAAAGTTGGTTTATTAAGAGGAAAAAGGAGATGAAAACTACAAGGGCCGGAATTGACAACTAATAAAGTCATTTTACACTACAACTAAGGAAAATGAAACACAAGGACCACTTATGCAAATAAGATAGCAAGTACAAGGGCTAGAACTGTCAAACTTCAAACTATTTTTACACTACACGGATTGAAATGAAACACAAGGACTATTTTTGCAATTATCTCAAAGTTTCAAATACAAACGCGGGCAACTCTTTCTCCTAACCACCTCCAACCACTTTTCCCGCCAAAACCCAAACTTCACAAATCCCTTCCTTGTTTCTCCCTACTCACTCCACCTCGTATTTTAACCAGTTCCACGTCATTTCTATGACGTGGCAACTTCCTATTGGTCCGAACACCTCGCCATTTAGATCCAACGGCTTAGAGTCAAGTTTAAAAAGATCAAGGGCTAGAAAGACTTGGAGTTTCTCATCCTTTCTTCACTCTCATCTATAAATAGGAGATTGATATTCAGTTTAGTTAGTTTTTTGAGAGTTAGTTCAGTTTAATTTTGTAATTTTTTTTAGTTCACGTGTACTATTCATTTTTCGAAATTAAGCTTTTAAAGTTTTCAATTCAGTTGTACTTCTTGATTCTTACTTTGTACTCTCCTTTTAACAGTAATAAAGCAAGTTGAGTTGAGTTTGATTTTGAGTTTTCATGTTATAAGCTAGTTTAAGTCAATAAGCTTGTAATAAGCTCATTTTAGCTTATTTTGTTTTCTTTTGTTCTAAAGTTGTTCAAAATTAGTTAAAAAAAATTTAAAAACTGTTTTTGTCTAAAATTGTTCAATATTGTTCACTTGAGTTCAATTAGATAGAATTTGGAAGCATTATGGAGTAATAAGCAATTTTGAGCTTATTGAGCTTAAGCTCTTGGTTTAGAGGCTAGGAGCCATTAGGTTTATGATTTAAAGCCACTCACTCAGAAAGAGTGGCTAGTTCTGAGACTACAATAAATTTCAGGTTTCATTCTCTATATTTCACTTTAAGTATTAGAAGCTTATTTTAGCAGCTTATTGCCTTGTCTTTTTATGTGCTTAAATCTTGTTCAATTTTGCTAGGTTAGTTCAAAGATGCAGTTACTTTAAGCTATTGTAGCTATAATCCATTTAGTTTTCATTTCTTTCAATTCTGTCATAATAAGTAGAAAAAGCCTAGCTGATAAACTAGCTTAATTCTCTTAATAAGCTTTAGTTTTTAGTGCTAAACTAGCTTAAGTAGGTGAGTTTAAGTTTGAGTAGATATAAGGTTTTAGCATTTCTAGTTTTAAAATAGATTTTAAGTCAAATTCATTTGGGACAGTTGTAGTTAACTAGTGTTTGGATTAAGTAGATATTGACTCTTAAAGTCAACTTTCGTATGTAAATGTGCATAAATCAGTTGTGTTAAGTGATATTATAAAGTTTTAAACAGGTTTTGCAAGTTAGTTTGTAGTGTTTCAAACTTTATAGCTTAAAAAGCTTGTTCTAGCACCAGGACAGTTTGTAGTGATAAGTAGTTTTAGACTTAAGAGATTTTAAGCATTTTGGAATTCAAATTTGGTTAGAGTACAATGTAGGTTTAATATCACTTAGATAGTTGGTTTATGAGTTCTCAAGTTAGAATTTTGGTCTGCACTTAAGACTTTGTCAATTACATCAGTAAAAGCAATACTTACTCAGTAAGTATTGCTGATTCTCACCATTTTTCTAGCTTCTTTTTAGCACTTATAATTAGGAGTTAGAATTTAGTTTTAAGCATCTAAGTAGTACTCTATTAGCTCTTTAAAATTCATCTTTTAAGTTTCATTTATAAGCTTTAGGTTAGCTTGTAGGTTCTTGCAAAAGTGATATAGCAGCAGCTGAGAGTACTAGCTTATTACTTTTGGATTTCTAATTTTTAGTTGTCATTTCAAAAATCCTTTTATCTAGGTTTGTTCTATATTCCTAGAATATCTTATATTCAAAATTTTAGCTTTTAGGATTAAGTTTTAAGCTAGTTAGCTTAATAGGATTTGCTTAATTTCAGTGATTAGGCTGAACCTTACTTTTTAAGATCAATTTCTTTGTTAATCTTGTATATTTTTAGCTTAAGTCTTTTTAGAAATCTATAGTACACAATATAAGATTCTTATAACATCTTTTGGTTTTAATTTTCATTGAATAATCAGCTAGTTATAAGCCAAAGTTTGAAAAGTTTGAAATTTCAAAGGAAATCCTTAGTTTCTGTAAGACAGATCAAAATGCTTAATTTTTAGCTTATCTAGTGGATAAAAGTTCAAAGAGCTTTTGTTAAAAGTGTAGTATAGAAGCTCAGGTTTAACTTTGTAGTTTTAAGCTTTTGCTAATTTTCACTTTTTAAATAAGCCAAAAATAAGCTGAATCGCAGGGTCTTTTTGGTACTTTCTAGATAGTTAAAGGTTGTCTGTTTTCATTGTAGTGTAAATTTCCATTACTTTTCCCGCCTACCCTTTACTTTCAATTGTTACATTTTCTACCCTATCTTTTAGGATTAATAAAATAGTTTTAATATTTTTTAAAATTAGTTTAATAAAATTAGGTTTTAGGTTTTAATTAGAAAAATTAGGGTTCAATTGGTTTATAAAATTTGGGCATTTTTATTCCTTTAGTTTTCTGCACATTTTAAGTAGTTAAAAACCATTTTTCTTTATTTTTTCAGTTAAATTTGTATTTTCTAGAAATTAAAATAGATTTTTAGTAATTTCTTTTTCTTAAAAAATCATAGAAAATAGAAATAGTTGGAAAAATTAATTCTTTTTGTAATAAATTTTCGTTTTTTCATTTAGTATATTTTTGAAAAATAAAAATAGAATTTTAGTGTTAATTTTTAGAAAAAGTGTATTTTTAGTAATTCATTTTTCTTTAAAAATTCATAAAAAATTCAAAAATAGTTAAAAAATTCTAATTCTTTTTCCTAAAATTTTCTTTTTAAATTTGTGATTTTTAGGTATAAAATTTGTTAAAAGTAGTGCTTTAGATTTTAAATTTCAGTTTTAGCTCACGTTTTTAATTTTCGTGTATTAAAATTTCGTGCTAGTTAATTGTTTTTAGTTTCTTTAATCGTTTCTATAGTTTAATTGTGCTATTATATTCGTAGTGTAATTCAAAATTCAAAAATCCTTTATTCATTCTTGACTTGAATCCGAATTATTCCCGAATCTCAATTCACGACTTCGTTGGGATACGACCCGAGAAGAAATACTTCCCGGTTAAAAATATACATATTGTGTTTTCTTAAGTGAGATTTTATCCTTTTATTTCTCTTGTTTGAGAAGTAATTTGGAAAGAATTTTCACGGGATTAATACTATATATATATATATATAAATTTGACTAGTGCTTACATACTGACGACACCAAATAGCTTAATTAATAAGCTAACGCACGAAGAGTAAAAGGAAAACAAATAAGCTAAAATAATAAGCAACCACGAATTACAATAAGCTCAAATCATATTCGTTACAAAATCTTAATAAGCTTGCGAATTAAGCTAGTAAAAATAAGCTAAAAATAAGCTATAATTAAACAAAAATAAGCCAAAAATAAAAAGCTAAAACTTAAAACTAAATTTTCCTAATGTCTTCAAAGATGTGGGAAGCGAGTAGATATATAGCCAAGAATGGGGGTGAAAGTGTAATTTTGGCTCATCATTCCATCATGAATAGCCAATCATTGGCATGCGAATTCGTGACCTTGGATTGCCAGAGTTGCAATGCTTAATCTAGCCGCTCTAGTGTTGACACGTGGTCTTTTATAAGCTTCCATTTAACGCAACATTTTTACACCATTTGATATCTTTGCAATGAATATGAATTGGATTTGAATTGTTAACAATTTCCCCTGCCACGTGTCAGACTTCTATTCGCCTTTAAAAGTTGTAGTGCTAAGTCACGTGAGGTGTTGATGATTTATTTAAGTGCATGTGACCATGACACAATGCTAACGTCATTACACAATTAAATTCTTTTATTTTTATTTTTGGGCTTAAAGTGGGCTTACTTAACAATGGGCTAGCCCGACCTATTTAAATGGGTTACAGGCTGGTATGGATTGGACTAGGGATTTATTATGAATTGGATTTGGATTTTTAAGGTTTAGATGTGTATATTTCAAATATTAATGGCTGACCCGGCCCACAAAACGGGTACGAGTTGGCCCATTAAAAATGAATACGCCTTCGGCTTTGTTTTTCTCACTCTCTTCTAATCCCGTGCTCGGTTTTGTAAATACAATGTATTTTCTATTTCTTTTTGGTCATTTAAGCTCATTTTAATAAGGAAAATTAATATGTGATTAAACACATACCAGAATGCTATAGGAATAGTTTGACTATGACTTTTATAAGTTTGAAGACGTTATGTAATTGGTTAGTCAAACCCGGTAGTCAACTATAAGTATAAATATTATGCAAATAAGTTTAGAAAGATTAATGTGACACATTTATGAAAGGAATAGACTTAAGGGACTAAAGTTATCAAGTGGTAAATAAGTTACATAAGTTATTGTGGCCAAATATAAAGAAAAGAGACTTGAGGGACCATTGTTGTCAAATAGGCAAAGTGGTACCTACAAATCTTGAGATTAAAGCCAAAGTTAGATGTTCACGGAACGCCGTGATGCGCGTGAGTATACGAATGCTAATCAATCTTTTCTAATTCTTCATATCTAACTTCGAATTTCCAACAATGGCAGCGGCAGTAGAGGATATATGACTTTGACTTTTAGGAATGAAGTTGAATGAGATGGAAATGTGATGAAAGCTCTTGTGACTACTTCGTTCCGATTAAAGACGGTGGAGGAAAGGTGTTAAGACTTGTTGGTAGTATTCATAGTTATATTGTTTGCCAATGAATAGAGGAGCTTTTGGACTACCGGTCTATCATGACAATTTTCAAAAATTCCCAACCAAGACCGATAAGGTTGGTGCGCGTTTGTTAAGGAAATCCGGGTCACCATCCCTTTCTTGTGTGGCTTCATACACAAGACCACAGGGTTTTATCAATCCCAATCCAACAAGCTTCTAGACCCTAACAAGCGATACTATGGGAACCTAAGGGTATAATGGGACTTAGGAATGTGAACCAAACCAACATGTTAATCAAGGAGCTACTCGGGCTTAACACAACAAGCTAAGCTTTATCAAGCTCCGAGTACACAAGTTCCCGGTGACTTATGCTAGATTTGAGCTTACACAAAAGCAAAATGATGTTATCTTTGATTTAATTTGCTAAAGGAATTGGAATGATTTCAAAAGGATCAACAGATTTTTCAAATGAGGCAAAGGAATTTTCAAAATATGATGCTTAACATGTTTCAAAAGCAAATGGGAAATAGCAATGCATCAGGGTCAGGAACTTTACCTAGTAATACTATCACAAATCTAAGGTGTGAAGCTAGAGCCATTAGACTCGAAGAGGACTTTTATTACGTTACACCAGGTCCACAATTCCTCCCTCTCTCTTTGATGAGATGAATATAAACTGAGAAGGAAAACCGAGGAGACCAAGGATAAGGAGTACCAGCACCAAAGACAATTCCAGCTCACGGTTAATCCTAAAAATTCTCATGATCCGGTTAAGCCGGTTAGCAGTCCAATTTCTCCTGAGCCTTCTTCTGCTCAAGTTAATAATTCTCCACCTTCAAAGAAAACCTTCTAAAAAGACCCACCCTTCCATATCTCAAAGGATGAAAGCTCAAAAACAAAAGGAGAAAAATGATATGCAGCTTCATAAGTTTCTAGAGCTCGTTTCAAAAGCTGCATTCAAAATAAGTTTAGACTGTGAAGACTTAATTCTCATGCCAAAAATATACTCAATGATGTAAGCTCTTCTTTTAACAAAAATAACTTTTAGAAGTAGCTAACACACCTTTGACTGATTATTGTTAGCGCAGGTGATCATCGAAGAAATTCACTGAGAAGTTGGGTGATCCCGGTCGTTTCCTTATACCATGTGACTTTACCAAGATGAGTAAATGTATGGCTCTAGCTGACTTAGGGGCCAGCATTAATCTCATGCCATTAGGGATTTATCAAAAGCTTAACGTTGAATTCTGAGCTTGTCACAACCAGAAGACCTCGGAGCTTGCCAATGGTTCATTAGCCTTCTAACGGCATAGCAGAGGATGTTGTATATAGTTGGACATTTTCTCTTTCCGCTGACTTCGTGGTAGTCGGTTTTTATGAGGTCAACTACGAGTACCTTTGAATTTGATTACTAGGGAGCGCCTTTCTTAGGACCGCACGGGTCTTAATTGACGTCCACGGGGAAGAGCTAGTGATAAGGGATGGTATGGAAAGGATAGTTTTTAAACCGGACGGTAGTCAAGACAAAGAGTCAATCCACATGATGGACATTTATGATGACCGATTCAAAGATGTTTGTGAACCTGAGAGTAATGATTCTTCTTCTCCTACATCAACTATTGTTGAAGAGTTTGAATCTCTTGTGGAAGAAAATTATTCAATACAAAAGGAGAAGTTAAGAAAATATCTGACCCAGTTGCTAGAAGAAGGGTTTGTTTTAGCATCAAATTTAGAGAATTTTAGAATCATTCACCAAGGAAGAGTTATTCAGTCACCTCAAATTGCTTTCGTAGGTGCAATATCAACACATCTTTCAAACAATAATCTTGAGTGACCTTTTCAAAATGGGGGATGAGGATCTTAACTTTATTCCACACAAAGGAATTAGTCAAATGAAGATCTCTATTCCAATCCCAAGTAGAGTCCCAATTAGAAAAGAGTGTGATTTTCCTCTTTGTGATGATTTTCAAAGTTTCAAGACTTTTTCAAGCTTGAGGAAGATACATAGAAGAGTTTTTAAAACATGATGAATCTTTAGACATGGATTTAAATGATGAATTTAGTGATGAGGAGGGTGATGTAACTTACTTGGAAAAATTGCTTGAAGTTTTAAATGATGATCCTTTTTCACCAATTACTCCTCTTGAGTTCAAAAAGGAAGATAAAAATGTTGAATCTTTAGAATAGTAAAGACTAAGCGGATTTTAAAACAAAGATGAAATAAAGTCCAAAAGAGTTACAAGTTGTCATCCCACATTGATAAATACTTAACCTTTTGAGACTAATCTTATGCTCGAGTGATTATGTGTTTTATGAGGATTTTAACCTCGTGGATATGTTATTCTCCATGAACATTTGGGGAGAGGTTTGACCCGGGGATTACGTTTCATAAGAACCTTTTGAAAGGATGCTTTAAGAGGAATAGAGTTCAAAAGAGTTAGCACCATCTAAATCTCTTTTAACTCTTGATGTTTTTTACCCACTCCACCCACCCTTAATAGAATTTCATGTTACCAAAGCATTGTCCGGGTTCATATTGTCTCTCTTGAAACCCTTTTCTAAAAAGTTTTTTGAACCCGGAATCAAAAATGTTACGGTATATCTTTCATACCTGGTTTGGGGAGGTTTCCATCTCTTAGAATTTCTTCATTCCTACTATTATCCTCCATGATGTACCTTGTGATGGTGAGTCAAGCTAGGGGACTCTATAATAAACAAGCGCTTCGTGGGAGGCACCCCATGCTTATTCTTTTTATCTTCTTTCTATTTTCTCTTTGCTTCCCCAAGGATAAATCAATTCGGGGATGAGTATAGCTTGTACTCGGTTAACAAAAACTAAGCCGTTTTAAATCGTTTTTAAGCTAACAATGAAAAATGATGAGAGGAGGCTTGTTCTTTTTCGTTCTTGTTGGTTGTTTGTTTGTTTGTCTAGGTTTTCCGGATTTTGGAGGATTCATGGTTCAAAAAGTGTGGATGAAACAAAGCAATGCCATAATTTCCATGATGGTCTCAATCCTTCTCTTCTATAATGTGGGAAATCTCTTTATCTTTGTCTTTTATCGAAACTAACATCTAATTCTTTTGGCATGACCTTAGAATTTATGTTTAAAGATTCCTTTGTCCCATATTTTTCAAACTTTGAGGACATAAGTTCATTTTAGTTTGGAGGATGGTATCTTCGATATAGACTTTGCATTTCACGAACCATGTTTGTAACTTTTTGATTACCCTTTTTGTGAAAAAAGTGGAATTTTAAATTTTTGCTTGCAAAAGCAGCTTAGTTTGGGGAAAAACACACTTTTTGGTAATTCAGTTGTGAGAAATCAGGAGTTTATTTTGACTTGACGGGTGAAATTGCCTCGCTCGTTCTTTAACTACCTTTTGTGGGCTAAGCTTTCACAAAATCCTATTGCATTGTATTTTTAAAATGTGAAGAACACGAGATGATGTAGGTTAAATTTAAGTGTTTTGCTTAAGCATGGTTTATTTGGAAAACATAAGCTTATATGAATGATTGTGTTTTTTATCCCACAAGCTCTTAAACACCTAATCATCGTGCTACTTTTTAATTTAACTAAGTGACCAATGTCTTTAGAAAGTCTTACTTTGTGGAAAATAATTCATTTAATTATGTAAGTAAGATTTTTGTCTCAAATTTATAAGTGATTTTTCTAAAGTGAAATTTTTCCAATTCACCAAAAATATAATTATAAATAGAGTTGCAAGAAAGCATTTCTAATGCAATAAGCATTTTTTTTGTGCAATGAGGCATTCGCAAAAATAGATAATAAAATGCTATATTAGTTTGAATCGTTGGCGGATCATTTTGAGAGTGAGACTCGGATGGGGTCGCAACTAAGGATTAAATCTATGTACATGGAATCAAGGTTCGTAGGCATTCATCGCTAGGGAGCGCGGTAGGTGGTCGGATTGAACTAAGGACCTAGTGTGAATTCTTAGGCCTTTGTATGATGAACAGAAGTATGAGGTCCCAATCAACAAGATAAACACCACTAGTAATAGAATACGCACTCAGTCTCACTTCTACTCCATACACTCAACAACGTCTTGATGCGCAGGAGTGCCGCGCAGGCGTGTCCGTCCTTTCACTAACCTCCTCCAAGAACACGCGCGTTGTTGATGCGATATCATCTTTTGGGAGAAAGGCCTAAGTAGGGGTTCGAACTAAGAACAACATTCCTATTAAAAAAAGAAATAATTTATAGTATATTGAAAATAAAAGAATGGTTAAAAATCTCATTTTCTAAAAATCAATTTATAAGTTTTGTTTCCTAATCTCTTTTAGCTTTGAGATGAGGTTTATCTATGTTATTAACATTTAAGCCGCACAAGGCTTGTTGAGTTTGTAAAGCCTTAGATGGATTTCTTCAACTAAAACAGATAAATTGTTATGGTTGAAATTGAAAGAAGTTGCCCACATCTTAATCATTTAATTTATTTTGGGAGTGAGAAGTTCACAAAGTTGAAAGTATAAGAGGCTTAACTATTTGGACGTATATTGGACAAATGATCTTGGTTAGTAGCTTTGTTTAGTCTAGTGAAAATTAGGGAAGACCGAATTTTCCTCTTTTGTTGCTCTATTAATCGGGAGTAGCCTATTCATGAGCCTAAAGTTGCAAAATGCATTGCTGTGATTGCCATTAATGTGTTTTACATGAGATAAAACCATGGTGGAAAAAAAGCTTGAGATGTTTAAAAGGGGATTATAAAAGGTGCAAAAACAGGGATTTGGAAACTTGTTAGTTTGCAAGTGATACACTTATAAATTGCGTCGAGGGACACGGCAATCCTTTAGTTTGGGGTATTTTGATTAAGTGTTTAAATTGATAACATACAAAAATACCCAGGATTTGCAATAAAAGCCAGAAAATATGCCAAAAGATAAAAATATGTGTACTTTTGTGTCTCAATGTGCAGGAAAGGATATTAAAGTCAAATCGAGCCAAAACCGACAAGAAACGGAAGACACAAGTGATCAAGAGAAGGAAGTTAATGAAGACTCAATTATCAAGTGCAGGACCAATTATGACAGTTCAAGATTACAATAATGGCTAATTTGGAAGTTTCTAAGTTCAAGGGACTAATCTTGCAAAAGATAAAAGTTGCTTTTAAAAAAAGGAAAATAAAAGTTATCAAGTCCAAGGGCCGGAATTGACAAGTTTCAAAATCATTTTACACTACAATTGTGGAAATGAAACACAAGGACCACTTATGCAATTCTCCCTAACTTTCAAATGAAACGCGGGTTTAAACTTTCTCCCTAACCGTGTGTAACTTCTTTTCCCGCCAAAACTGAAACAAACCCAATCCACTCCAAATCCTTCTCTCGTTTCTCCCCATTCACCCCACCTCGTATTTTACCATCTCCACATCATCTTGCACACGTGGCGAGCTCTTATTGGTTCGAACACATCCCAAGTGGATATCTACGGCCACATTCTAAAGAGGAAAAGGATCCAAGGTAGGGATATGATCGGAAATTCTCATCCTCTTTTCATTTTCTCTATAAATAGAAGCTTAAACAGTTAGTTTTAGAGAGTAGTTTTTAGAGTTTTCAATTTTCTTTGTATTTTTTCAATTTCGTGTACTGTTCATTGTTGAAATTAAGTTTTTTTTAATCTTTCAAATTCAGTTGTATTTCTTGTTTTGAAGCTTGTACTCTTCTTTCTTAAGCAATAAAGCTAGTTCAGTTGAGTTTGTGTTCAAATGTTCATGTTATAAGCTGTTTTTACATAATAAGCTTGAAATAAGCTCATTTTAGCTTATTGAGTTTCCTTTAGTTCTCAAGTTGTTCTAATATTGCTAAAAGCTCTCTAAATACTGTTTTTTGTCTATTAGTGTTCAATTTTATTCATTTAAATTCAGTTTGATCCAAATTTGGAAGCATTAAGGAGTAATAAGCTCAAAGAAGCTTATTGAGCTTTAAGCTCTTGGTTTAGAGGCAAGGTGCCATTAGGACTGAGTTTTAAAGCCACTCACTCAACAAGAGTGGCTTGATCTGAGACTACTTAAATTTCAGGTTTCATTCTCTATATTTCACTTTAGTATTAGAAGCTTATTTTAGTAGCTTATTGCCTTGTCTTTTTATGTGCTTAATTCTTGTTCAATTTTGCTAGGTTAGTTCAAAGATGAAGTTACTTTAAGCTGTTGTAGTAAGAATCCATTTAGGTACCATTTCATGTGATTAAACCTGTCATTAATAAGGAGTAGCTAGCTGATTAACTAGCTTATTCCTGTTAATAAGCTAGTGATTTTAGAGTTAAAATAGCTTAAGGAGGTTAGTTAAAGATTGAGTAGATATAAAGTTTTAGCATTTTTAGCTTTAAAGTATAATTTAAGAAGAATTTAGTTTGGACAGTTGTAGTTAACTAGTGTTTGGATTAGGTAGATATTGACTCTTAAAGTCAACTTTAGAATGTAAATGTGCATAAGTCAGTTGTGATAAGTGATATTATAAAGTTGTAAACAGGTTTTAAGAATTAGATAAAGAAATTGCCAAAGTTTTTGAGCTTTAAAAAGTCTTGCTAGCTCATGCACTTTTAGAGCGTGTCCTAGTTTTACTTATAAGAGATTTTACAATCATATTACGTGTTCCCATTATTAAAAACACCTTATTATACCAACCAATAACTTCCCTAAAACATATAAATACCTAATACTATAAACTTCCCTACTAATTAATAACCCTAAACACATCAAACATCATACACACTACCTAACATCCATCATAAGCAATATCCATAAAA
The DNA here is from genome assembly GCA_026074375.1 of Tanacetum coccineum. Taxonomy (NCBI): domain Eukaryota; kingdom Viridiplantae; phylum Streptophyta; class Magnoliopsida; order Asterales; family Asteraceae; genus Tanacetum; species Tanacetum coccineum. The sequence goes on from BQNB010094854.1 coordinate 12,703, forward strand.
ACTCCCAAAACTCCTATCCCTCAACTTCTCAACTACCAAATTAATCCTCAATACTAACACACAAACCCTACGCACTAAAACTACATCCACAAATACCAAACCATAAATAATCAAAAGTTACTCATAAATAAACAATCACACTACTATCACTCCTCCTAAACGCAAAAAAAAACAATCCAAAACAATATTCAACAAAAAACACTAATAAACCAAAACACCAACCAACCAACACTTCAACGACCCCCCAACTTCACTAACAAATCCCCCCCAATCCTAACACTTTCCAACTCCCAACTCAAAAACTCAACAACTTCCAATCAAACACAACACTTCAACCTCATACAAACCCCAAAAACCACTACCAAACAAACAACCAAATAACCACAACTCAACAAACAAAAACTCCCACCCACTCCACCCACAACATCAAAACACCCCACAAAAAATAAAACCAAAACCAATCCACCACCCACTTCCACCTCCCCCTCCATATCCTCTACTCCCAAAACCCCCCCACACCAACTAAACATAATCCCTAAAACCCCTACCAAAAAATAACAACCTATTAACCCCTAACCCATTCAAAACAACCCTAATAATACACACCTCACCCCCTAAACCCAAACTACTAAAACCTCAAAATCAACAAACAAAAAAAACCAACCTCCCCCCCACACCTCCCCACTACTTTAATAAAATACCCCATAACAACCACTAACTTTAATACATAAAACCCATACTATTACCCAACCATAACTAATCCCCCCTCCAACCCCAAACCAAACAACTAATCCCCAAAACCCACTAAAAACTTCAACCACCCCACTAAAACAAAACAAAAACCAAAATAAACCACCCCAACTTTATAAAAACCACTCCCCAACTCTTAACCCACTCAAACACCCCAAAATTTCCCAAATCCACCCAAATCCAAAATCCCAAAAACTAATAACCCCCCCCCAAAACAAACAAAAACCTACCAAATACAAAAACTCCAAACCCCACTCAAAACTCCAAACAAAAACAACCCCCCAACCACTCCCACTCCCCCCCAATTCCCCAAACACCAACAAAACATACACCCAAAACAAAACCCAACACTACAAAAATCCCCACCCCACTCCAAAAATATAACCAAAAATTCCCCCTAACAAAAACTACCAACCAAAAAAAACCAAACCCCCTCACCCCCAACTAACCCCCCAACACCACAAAAACCACCCAAAACCAAAAACCCAAATATCAAAAAACTTACACCACAAAATAACCACTCTATCAAACATCAAAAACTCAAAATAAAACTCACCTAAAAACCAACCTAAATAACAAAAACTACAACTAACCCCTAAAAAAAAAAACACCCAAACCAATAAACACACTAACCCAATATACAACAAACCTACTATACCAACCCCCAACCACCCACCAAACAACAATGTGTGTGTGTGTGTGTGTGTAAACGTGAACCCTCTAAGAACCCTCAAAGCCATGTTGTCCAACTTGTCATGATGATAAACAACCATGTCCCATCCCTGCGTACCTCCTGCCCACATACTGATAAATGACCGTGTGTGCCTTACAAAATAGTAAAAACAATCCCTAGCATCAGATAAAACACCAACTCCCCTCCCGAATTATAAAACAACATTGTGTGTGTGTGTGTCATATCCCCATACATTGTTCCCCTTCCACAAAACCTTGTGATGAAAACTCACCAACCACAAAAAAACACACCAATCCAGAATGAACTGACTTGACACAAGATACAACATGTCCATCCCCCCAATACCTGATCCAAAACAACCAAATCAACCTCCCCCCAATACCCGCACCGACGCTCTGTCTCACGCGCACACACCCCTCTGTTCTGACCCCATTCCCACGACCTCCAAACCCACCTCCAACACTCCCCCCCATCCTCACCACAAACACAATATACATCTCCATTTCCCGACTTCTCATCTCATATCAGAATGAACACACCGTCAGATGCCGCAGCATCTTATGACTCGTTCCCACCTCACTCTGCGCTGCCAAGTGTACGAGTCTTGAGCCACTCCCTAGCCTCTAATGCTGGTCACCCGCCCGCACTCGCACCCATCTTAGCAGCCATCACCCACCATTAGATGACAGGAGAAACGTTCACGCATATTAGATTATTTTCATACACCATTAGCTACTACACTATGACCGTGCTGCATGTAAACTAGTGCGCGACTGCATCTGTGAAGGATATACCTGTCTCACTAGAGTAACACAAACCACACCGATGATCCATATAGTGCCCTAACACTAGTGCGGTACGCTTACTCAGTCTGTACTAAATCCGCAGCCTTGGTCTTGGCCCAGAGATGGCTCATCTTGGCTCTTACTGTCAAGGTTGCACGCTCTACTCTTCTGTCGTACTTAAACACAGCAAGAGCTGTCGCATGTGTCCTCGAGTGATAGAGAGAGGAATAGAGTCACATAGACGTCTCACACTCTCAACTCGTACTCCCTACTCTCAAACTACACTGTGTGTGTGTGCATATAAGCCCTTAAAATAAAAAGTTAAGTGAATCATATATGTGAGGTATCTAATACTCTTCGTCGCGCACACGAGCATCACGTCTCGCGCAGAGACTGTATTCGTTTATTGCGCCGCTGTTAGTGATGAAAAAGTGTGTGTAGTGTGCTAGGTGGAAAAGTGAGAGTGTTGTTGAGGTGCTTTTATTTAAGGATGTGAGACCATGACTCATACTGATAGAGTAGAGAGTAGTCAAGTAGCAGAAGTTGTAGAGTTGCTGTTTTAATTTTTATTTGTGAGGGCGAAGAGAGAGGTAGCCGTCTGTCAACTTCAGACAAATGGAGAGTCTAGCACACGGACTCACTATTGTTGTGGAAGAGAATTCGGGAGATACAGGGCTCTGGCGTCGGAGATTGGTGTGAGAGGGATTTTATTATGTGATATCTGCTTCCCCGATTTTATGAAAAGATTAGGAAGAGAGATTAGAGTAGAAGGAAGAGAGAGAGATATGTCAAATGGAATAAAATTAAATGGCAGAGACATATGGCTCCACAAATAACGGAGATAGTCGGGAGTTAGAGATTTACTCTCATTGAATTAAAAGAATATGAATTTACGCCTTCGGCTTTGTTTTTCTCACTCTCTTCTAATCCCGTGCTCGGTTTTGTCCCTTTTGGCTAAATTTTTGTCCTTTTGTGAATATCCGTTACCTGCACAACACATTTAACAAAACAGACAAATACAATGTATTTTCTATTTCTTTTTGGTCATTTAAGCTCATTTTAATAAGGAAAATTAATATGTGATTAAACACATACCAGAATGCTATAGGAATAGTTTGACTATGACTTTTATAAGTTTGAAGACGTTATGTGATTGGTTAGTCAAACCTGGTAGTCAACTATAAGTATAAATATTATGCAAATAAGTTTAGAAAGATTAATGTGACACATTTATGAAAGGAATGGACTTAAGGGACTAAAGTTATCAAGTGGTAAATAAGTTATAAAAGTTAATATGGCCAAATATTAAGAAAAGAGACTTGAGGGACCATTGTTGTCAAATAGGCAAAGTAGTACCTATCTATTCTACAAATCCTTGGAATTCTCTACACATTTCCTCATTTATGTTTGGTGCATGTGTGTGTGTCAAGCCAAGAAAAAGAGGAGAAAGACCAAGGTGGTCCCAAAAGATCAATTGTGTATGAATTAAGTTTCCAATCAATGAGTTAAGCCCTAGTAATGATCTTACCCAAGTAAGTAATCCTAATTATGAGTTAATTGAAGAATTAAGGATTAGGGTTCTTGAAGTAGAATTGGGGGTTTTAGGTAATTATGTTTCTAAAGCAAGAATTAAGGTGTTTTGAATGTGGATTAAGGTAAATTAATGATTTAAGATAATTGATGATTTTGGGATATGATCATGTAATAATTAAAAGGAATTAGTTATGATTAAGGATGATAATGGGTTGTGTAAACCCTTGATGATGATATTATATTTATGTGATAATAGGTAATTGTAATGATAAATGACTAAGAACCAAGGATTAAAGATAATGGTGATAATGCTTATGTTTATTGGCTTGGATTCAAGGTAAGTAAACCGGTTATAATGTAAAATTATATTGATTTTACCATGTATGTGTTATGTGGATAATGTAAGGAAAGTTTAGGATGCCTTAGTTATAAAGCTTGAACTAATAGTAGATTTGAGACTAGTTGGGCAAAGCTAGCAAAGGATGTGGTTAAGTCTAATTTGACCTATTTAAGGTATGTAATGGTTTATAGGATATGATGTAATGCGTTTAATGATTAATGATTTTTGTAACTGCATCATAAAGTGCACCGTACTTGGCTTAAGTATTTATTTCTCTCTCCCTGACTCAAAGTACGTCGCACTTTTTAAGAAGTGCGCAACACTTGGGTGTGAATTTATTGCTTGTTATTAATTCTTTCTAGGAAGTCCTTCCTTCTTAACGACCGTTAGTGTATTAACGAATACTTCTTGCATTTTTGGTCCTTCTTCCTTCTTTCTTTCCTGAAACGACTGTTATACAAATAAGTATCTAAACACACGATATTTAATATATTTCTATAGCTCAATAGCATATTTACGAGGGATATTATATGTATAATTAGAGCGTTATTAGTAAGCATCTCATTATATATATTTTCATTCATTATAAACATTTCATGCTTGATTTCATATCACCACTATATGCTTGTTGTTTAAAAAAATGATTCAAAGGTTGTTGTTGAAAACCCTAAAACTTGCAAAAATTTAGGTCAACTTGTGTGCATGATTTTACCACTTTAAAGAAAGACTTTGATGAGGTGTCATTTTATAGACTTTTTCAGGATCATTTAACTCCCTAAATCATGCAAATATGCCCAGATTATGTGTTTACTCGTTTGTTTTGATGTTTTTAGCACTTGGATGGCATTTGTAGGAAATACATATGACTTGGGCTCATTTGGAGAAGAAACGGACAAGACTACGGACCTACACCAAGATTCTTAAAGATTTGTGCTCATAGAGTGTGGAGATGGCGTCGCCAACATAAAGAGACGGTGTCAGGAAGTATAAAGGGACGGCATCAGAGATTTGACGACGACGTCAAGACGTAACCAACTTAAAGCAAATCTAGAAGATTCGACGTAGTGACGACGTAGCGACTCTAGCTTGATGTCGTCGCACTGCTTTTCCTATATATACATAACCGATTTTAGGGTTTTGAGTATGTAACTTTTGGGAGACGAACCCTACCTTTATATTTCGAGTTTGGCAGCTTTTTATGTCGTCTTTAGGGCCTTAAAACCCTATTATAACTATCTTTAATCCATGTTTTAATCAAGTAAGATCTTTTATCATTCACTATGTCTTTGTATTATGTGATTGATTTATGTTCTTCCCTTTTTATAACATGCTAGGCTAGATCCCTTAGTATTTACTTATGATTGCATGAAACTTAGATTGTAGATCCTTTGATTGTTGCTTCTTGTGATGAATGTGCGCGTTAGGCTTTAGAAAACTAGCCATAAGACATTAAATTGGCATAGAGGTCTAGGGAAACGCAAGTGTGTGGAAAGGATACCATCGGTAACAGTTTTCATACTACCTTACCTGTCGAGTTTTTGGAAAATATATTTCCATATGACACCGAACCTATCACTCCATGTGTCGATAATGTTGCATATAACAAGGATGAGACACATGATGAGTACCCTTTCTAAGAAATGGGGGTAGTGTCTCAATACATGTAAACCATACTTCATGATGATGGAGATCAGGTAGCGGGAAATGAAGGTATAACACCATCACCACATTCACATAATGTTGATACTAGTGAGCAAGTTCAGGCTGAAGAGTTAGGAAGATGACATCGTAAGAAATACGTATAAGTTCTCCTTCGTAATTATGTCACCAACATTATCTAGAAGATGAGTCCATCCCATTCTACACCGCTCGCTCAATCCACATCCTCAAGTACTCCATATCTTATAGCTCATTATGTAAATTATGAAAAAATTTCTTCTTGTCATCAAACTTTTCTTAAAGCTATAACATCAGAAAGGGAACATGTGAATTTAGCTGAGGCAGTCAAAGATAAACGATGTCAATCTGCCATCGATAGTGAGCTCTAAGCTTTAGAACAAAACAAGACTTGGACGATTGAAAAACTTCCACCGAACAAGAAAGCTTTTGGGTGCAAGTGGGTGTATAAAATAAAGTACAAATCAGATGGGACTACTAAAAGATTCAAAGTCTGACTCGTGATTCTCGGTAATCATCAAGTGACTGGATTCGATTATAGTGAAAATTTTGTGCCGATCGCGAAAATAGTGAGTGTCCAAGTTTTCTTAGCAATTGTGACAACTATGCAATGGGAACTTCATCAGATGGACGTGCATAATGCGTTGTTACATGGAGATCTTGAAGAAGAATTTATGAAATTACCACCTGGTTCGTAAGTCATTGTGTGGATTTAGACAATCCCCGCGTTGTTGGTTTTTGAAGTTGTCATTGGCACTTAAGAAAAATGGCTTTGTTCAATCATACTCGAATTATTCTCTTTTTACTCTACAACAAAACGGGTTCAACTTAACGTCCTCGTGTATGTGGATGATTTGATTGTATCTAGAAATGATCATGAAGCTATCACACAATTCAAAACTTATCTAAGTAATTTTTTTCACATGAAGGATTTAGGCAATCTAAAATTCTTTTTTTGGTATCGAAGTCGCTCGTGTAAAAGACAGGATATTTTTATGTTAGTGAAAAAATGCTTTAGACATAATTTTTGAAGTTGGACTGCTTGGGGCTAAACCAGCAAAGATCCTAATGGAGCAAAATCATCACTTGGGATTGGCTCAAGGACGTTTATTTGAAGATCTTGAACAATATCGAAGGTTAGTGGTTCGTCTCATATATTTATGCTTTACAAGACCAGATCTTGCATATAGTTTGCACATCCTCTCACAATTTATGCAAAATCCTCAAATCGAGCATTGGGAGGGCGACAATAAGGGTCGTTTGATATTTAAAAGGGAGCCCAAGATAAGGTATAATTTTTAAAAAATAAATGTGACTTACAACTATGCGGGTAGTGTGACGCTGATTAGGCAGGTTGTCATTTGACAAGGCGATTGCTAACAGGATGGTTGGTTTATCTTGGGATTCACCAATAAAATGGAAAACAAAGAAACAACATACTGTTTCATGCTCTTTCATTGAGGCTGAATATCGGTCGATGGCTTTAACAACTTGTGAATTAAAATGGTTAAAAGGAGTCTTAAAGAGTTCTAGTATATATCATCCGCAACCGATGTTACTTTATTGTGACAGTCAGGCCGCGTTGCATATTTCTCACAATCCGGTTTTTCATGAACGGGCAAAACATATTGAGGTAGACTGTCATTACATACGTGATGAAATTGTTTCTGGAAACTGTTGGTCCCTTGGAATCTGATATAAGGTTTATTAAGTTAAACTAATTAGATTCCATAGCAACAAAATGAGTTTTAAACAAATATAAATAAGCAATATAAACAAGTTTAAAACACACAGAAGTACTTTTCAATGTATAGACTTTTATTAGAATCAAATAAAGAATCTATGACATACTTTGCTTGCGGAATAACAAGGTGGTTGAATGACAATTGGGGTGTTATCTCCTTCGAACTTATTCTCTAACCAAAGTTATGAGAATAAGAAAACAAACTTGTTATGACTAAACTGAAGCTTCAGCTCTCAGTAGTTCAAGTCATCTTGTTTGAGAGATAATTAAACTCTTCAACGTGTTTCACATTAATTGGAAGAGATAGCATTTACTCTGTGAATTCCTCTCCTTTTATAGGAAGAGGAATTAGGGTTTACAAGTTAACCTAATACACATGTCAAGCATTAAATATGTGGTTGAGCTACCATTTAATGTACACATGCTTTATAGTACCAAGTACAGTCCTTTAAGAAAAGTTGAAGTACTTCTATACCAACTTTTAGAAGTAACTTTTCCCAAGGAGATTGCTTTATTCCTTTTGACATAAAGCAATCTTTTTCCCGCCTTGTAAAACCTTCTAGAAGTGAAACAACATGTTTCAGCTTCTGTTAAGGAGATAGACAACGTTCAGCTTGGAATTGCCAACCAAGCTAAACTGAAGCTCCAACTAAGAGTCCTTCTTCAGTTTTTGTACCGCTGCATACACTGAAGTGAAGATACTTCCCAATCTTTTAAGGACCTGAAGAGCTGATGCTGAAGAAGCTTTGGCGACTCAAGCTGAAATACTTCAGCTTGAGAAACACTTAGGGGATTTTATGTTTAAATCTACTAAAAGACTGAAGGGCTCAGGAACTGAACCCAACAATCTCCCCCTATTTAAATATATAAATAGCCTAAGTTAAAATCAATTGTAAGTAAGCAAAACAACTTTTTCTTACACAATTGATATGAATTGAACAACATAAACTGATAACTTTTCATTCTAACCTTCATTACAATACATTTACAAAAGTTAAAGTTATTACAAAAAATTACATTCTATTGCCTTAGCTACTCAATGACTCTTATCTGCTTGAGTGGGTTCAAGTTTGTCTTATCAATTTCAGCAAGCAGAAGAGAACTAAAGGTCCTGGCATTATCATCAAGCCCTGGACCTTGGTGAAGTCTAAAGAAGATTTCTTGTATAGTATATAACATGGTGTTTGAGAAATCTCTAAAGTCTTCAATGGTAACAAAATCCTATCTGTGATATGAGTTAAATAAAATCATACCTAGGACAGGTTCATTAAGCACAGTACCTGGTAAATGATCTTCATACTGAACTGATGACTTAAGCCTTTTGTTTGCTTTGAAGTAGTCATGGATGTCATCAGCGTGTTTTCTTTTCTTTGACTTAGAGAAATGTCCAAGTTTATACCCAGTTGCTTCAGTCGTGTGAATGTAGTCCATTCTTGTTCCTATCTGTTTATAGATGGTTTCCTATCTTTTTCCAGTTCTTTTAGGACACGCTTTCATCACTTATCTCCATTCGCCAAGATGCAGATCACTGGCTTTGAAATTGGGAATAATTTCATTTGTACCATCCTTTCTGTACACTTTGAGTGTAATTAGACCCTTTGTAGTTAAGACGTCTGATAAGTGCTTAATTACACATATCTTTTACCTCTAAAAACGAGCTTAAATGACCAAAAACAGACAAAAACTGCCAAATATATGTTTGTTTTGCATTTGTATTGTGCAAGAAGTGGATATCATCAAAAAGACAGAAAACCAAGCCAAAATGACAAAACTGAGCATGGAATGGAAAAGACTGTGCAAAAATGCCAAAGTCAGAGTCAATACTGAAGAATACTATTGAATGCAATCTTTACCCATCTGATGGGCCAGGAAAGCCCAATAGTATATCTATGAAGACTGTGAAGACCAAATGGGCCCTCAATCAATTACAACAGCCCATTTGTGTGCATTTGACAAAGACTGTGAAGACTTTGAAGGCCCAATCCTAGCCCAGTTACAGCCAATCTCAGCCATTGTACACACAAAACCCACTCCATAACCTTATTGGGCTTGAAAAAGCCCAATAACCAAACCTGTACCTTATTGGGCCCAAACCCAAACCCAGTGGGCCCAATACAAACCCAATCCCTTTTTTTTTTTTTTTTTTATAAAACATAAGGACCAAAAATGTAAATTTTAAAACTTTGTTTTATAATTAAAAATGAAAAATATAAAGAAAAGGGGCCAAAAATGCCAAGTTTTAAAAGTTATTTTATAAGGAAAATGGTTTAATAAAACACAAGGACTGTTTTTGCAATTTTTCAAACTTCTTTTAGTTATAAAACTGACAGGGGACCATTTTGCAATTTGCAAACCTTTTAATCTTTGTTAATAAACCTCAAGGGACCCCAAAACTGCCACTTTCTAAACTATGTTATGCCACTTTCTAAACATGTTTTATAACTATTTTCGGCTAAAATAAAATAGAAAGAGAGAGAGAGTTGGGGGGGCATTCTTGCCTCTTCCCCAATCTCCTCTTTTAAACCCTGCAACCCACCCCCCGTACCCGCCAAAAACCATACAGCCTTTTCCCACGTTTTTCTTGCAATACCACTCTCCCAAGTACCTTTCCAGCTCACCCCTCACCTCTTCCCACCTTACCCTGCCCTTATAACCCCTTTCCCTGTCAAAACACACAACCCGAGCACCCCCATGAATGGTGAGATGAAGAGAAGACCAAATGGAGGGCTAGGATTGAGTGTGAGGCTTCCTACACTCACAACAAACACAGCCCAAGAGCTAGAAATGTTTGAAGACCTCTATAAAAGAGAAGAAGACAACCCGAAGACATCATCTTTTTTTTACCTTTCTTAGTTTAAATTTTACTTAAGTTTGCTTTAAATATTATTGTACTCAGTTTCTTTTTAAGTCTTTCTTGTAATACTTTCAGTTTTAATAAAAGCCAAGTGTTCTTGTGATATTGCATTTGTCAAAATTTGAAATACAAATTAAGTTGTTTAATCCTGTTTAGACTTGTGTAAGAATGTTTTAAAATGATTAAACCTCACTTGTAATCACTTATCTCAGCTTTATTTCACAAAAAAATCAGTTAAAAATCGATTTTTATAAAATAAGGGAGTGTTTGGTTTAGACCCAAAATGGGTCATTTTGGGTTTGGTATGGGTCAAGCTCACTCAGCCAACTTTGGCTGAGTGTGTGGGTTTCATTAGGCCATTTTAATCACTATCTTTAGTTTAAAAATAAGTTTTTATGTTTTTTTTTGGTTTCTGTCAAAATTTGAATAAGCCAATTTGAGCTTAAGAGCTAAGCAGCTTAATGCAGCTTAAGCACACTTTTGTTTGGGCTCTTTGTGTGTTTTTCTAGCCCTTTTAAAAGCCCCCCCTTGTCTGTCTTTGGTTGACTCGAAGCATAGTCCATAGTTTACTTTGCATGGACTTTGAAACCCTCACCTTAAGCCCCAATATCAGCCAGCTTTTTCTTAACCTTAGAAGCTTAAATTTGGATAAAAGGCTCGATTTTGAAAATAAGCTCATTTACCACCCTTTTTAATCTGTTTGAGGTTTGTTTTGGCTAAAAAGCTCTTGAGAGCTTATTGCATAAGCTCAAAAAGCCAATAAGCTCACTGTGTTGCCCTCCCCTGGTGCTGAGACCATAAACTCAGCCCACTTGTTTAGCTTATTTAGGTATTAAGCCTTAGGATCTTTTAGCTTTTTATTATAGCTTATTAGTAGCCCTTTAATTCCCCAAAATATCATAGCTTATTTCCCCCTCTAGTATAGCTTATTCTAGGCTTAAAGTTCCATTTTTTCTATTTTCTTTTTAAAACTGTCACATAGCTTATTTCATTTCTAGCTTATTTTAGGGCTTATTCTAGGTTGCCTTAGCTTATTTAGGACTCCCCTAGCCTATTATCTGTTTCCCTTAGTTTCTAGCTTATTGTGCAACTTAAAGCTCAAGGAAAAAGCCAATAAGCTCTTTAAGCTTATTTAGTTTCTGTCAGCCCATAAGCTCACTTTTCTAGCTTATTTAGTCCACTTCAGCTTATGCCCCTTTTATAAAAAATACTCCCCTCAAGCCCCTTAACAGCTTTGCTTCTTTGGCTTTTTGCTAATAAGCACTTTGGACCCACCTTGCAGTCGGGGTCCACTTCAGGGACCATTTGTGTAATTTTGTCTTTTCTAGTTAACATTGTTAGTCCCTGTGGTTAGTTAGCCTGTTACCCCGTTTGTCCTTGTGTCCTTTTCACTGTTAGTCCTTTTAGTTAACCACAGTTAGTTTATTTAATTTAATTAATATAAATTAGGTTTAAAATTAATTAGTTTAATTACTTTTTATATAATCAGTAAAATTTGGGCATTTTTATATTTTTAGAATTGTTAATTTTTTCTTTATTTTATTTTATTTTTTCAGAATTTTTATAACTTTTATTTTTTGTCTTTTTCTATTTTCTTAGTTTTAATTAGTTTTTAATCTTTAAAAAATTCATAAAAAAATCTAAAAATTAATAAAAAAATATTTTTCTTTTTATAAAATTTTCTTTTGTCATTTAGTGTCTAGAAAAAAAATAAAATTTAGTGTAGGCTTAATTTTTCTTAAATTTCAGTTTTAGACCCGTTTTTACCGGGTGCATTTTACCGTTTCTTTTCGTTTTACATTCAAACGACCTCCGTTTTTGTTCTAGTTTTCTTTATTTTTCAAATTAAGTTAATTAGAATTTAATTTTGATTTTTAATTTAATTTAGCATTTATTTTCTAAATTTTTAGTATTTAGGGTTCCCGATACCTTATTCTGTTCCCCGTATTTAATTTAGATTTAATTTTAGGACTTCCCTATAACTAATTTTGTTTCCCGTAGTATTTAAGATCCCCATTTCCTATACTTGTTTCCCGTAGATTAAATTAAGTTTTATTTAATTAATTTTAGTTATAATTATATCAGTGTTTCCATCATTCAATTTCTCATCAAACCAGGATAAATTTCAATTGCAGCCTCGTTGGGACATACGACCCGGGAATATCTCTTCCGGAATCTTTTTATTATTGATTCTTATATATTTTATCTCTTTGTGTAGATTTTGACCTTTTCCCTTGGTTAAGGGCATTCGGTTAGAATTTGCATTTGAGTTATTATATATATATACTATCAGACGAACCAGCGTGCAAAGGTTACGGCTATTGAAGAATCAAAGGACTTAACATCTCTATCACTTGATGAACTTATTGGAAATTTGAAAGTTTATGAAGTAATAATTAAGAATGATTCCGAAATGGTTAAAGGCAAAAAAGAATAAAATAGATCTCTTGCTTTAAAAGCCGAAAAGGAATCAAGTGATGAAGATAGTTCGACTTCCAATAGTGAAGACGAAGAATACGCCAAGGCCGTGAGAGACTTCAAGAAATTTTTCAAAAGACGAGGAAAATTCGTAAGACAGCCACATGATGAAAGAAAGTCATCCCAAAGAAATAAAGACGACAAAAATAGCAAAACCGAAAGAAAATGTTTTAAATGTTGAGATCCAAATCATCTCATTGGAGAGTGTCCAAAACTATCAAGAAATTACAATCAAAGAGCCTTCGTCGGAGGATCATAGAGTGATAGCGACGGAGACGATGAAGAAAAGACTAAAGACGAAAAATGTCTTATGACCAATACATCCAATGAGGTACTTTCCAAAACCGAATTCTTTAGTGATGATCAATCATCGCTAGATGAAAAAGACTTAGATAGTGAATATAATCAACTATGCAAAATAAGTCTAAAAGTTATGGCTAAAAATAAATCACTAAAACA
>BQNB010094855.1:0-15854 GCA_026074375.1 Tanacetum coccineum
TTCCTGTTATTTTAAAAAATCAACTTAATACCATTTTCAAACGTGTCAATTCAAATTAAAACTAATTGACACTTAGCTCTTGGGACGACCTCGGATTTACCAACTCTACACTACTCACGATCGGGTTCTCTGCCCGTTAATGCGTTTGTTAGGTGAATCGAGTTTTATAAATTTAAAACTTGAATAAATTATATTTTAAAATAAAATATGCATCAAGTTTTTGGTGCCACTGCCGGGGAGCTGAAAATTAGTATTAGTTTGATTTCTTGTAATTATTTCCATTTTCTCTCTGACTTCTAAATTTTTCAGGAACTATGGCGGGAGTAGAAATCAATACTCTCACCATGGAACAATACTTAGCATTATCACGAGAAAACCATGCACTGGGCATGGTTAAACCAGAATTTGGGGGCAATGTCAACTTTGAGATCAAGAGTCAATTCATGCGAGAATTGAGGGAAGATACCTTTTTCGGAAATAAGAATGAGGATGCCCACGATCATATTGATCGAGTCCTCAACATAGTAAGTTTATTTAATATTCTCGGAGTATCAAAAGACGCAGTACTAGTACGTGTATTCCCGTTCACTCTTACTGGATCCGCTAAAAGATGGGTGGACAGACACACTCCAGGAGCTGTCAACACTTGGGACCTCCTTAAAAAGGCCATTATCCAAAGGTATTATCCACCATCCAAGACAGCTAAACAGCTTGAAGAAATCCACAATTTCAAGCAAGAAAGCGACGGATCATTATACCAAGCTTGGGAATGATATAATGATTTGTTGTATAAGTGCCCGACCCACGACATAAACAGTCATCAAAAGGTAAACATATTTTATAAAGGTTTGAGCACTATGAACCGTCAATGACTTGATTTGCAGGGACCAATTTCTGGAATGACGCCAACTCAAGCTTTGACGGTAATACAAACTATGGCTGACCACTCTCAAAAGTGGCACGATGGGACATCAAGCAGGAACATTAGCAGCAGCAGTAATACTGATGGACTTGCTGCAATCGTAAATTAACTGGATAACTTGGGATGCGATATGAAGAAGCTAAAAGAAAATGTTTATGCGATCCAAGTTGGAAGACAAATCTGAGAAGGACCTCACCTTGACAAAGAATGTCCTCTCAACGAGGAAGTCAAACCGGTGGAAAAGGTCAAGTACGGTGAATTTGGGCGCCCCACTCCTTTCAACGGAAATAATGGAGCCAATTTTCGTGTAGGACCACCGAGATACTATACTCGTACATATAATCGACCACCTTATGGGGAAAAGAAACCAAGATTAGAAGAGCTTATAAATAAGCATCAGGAAGAATCAGCATAAAGAAGTACCAAAATGGAAGAATGGATTAAGAAGCTCCAAGAAAAAGCAGAGATTAACACTAGGAACCAGAGCGCCTCTCTTAAAAAACTAGAAACCCCAATCGAGCAATTAACCAAGGAACTCCATTATAGGACAACCAATGGAGCTCCTAGCTCATCTACCGAGCAATGCAAAGTGGTTGATACTGATCATGAGACCCCACATAGACCTATCTCTTCAAGTAAGCTTAACAATCTCCATGTAGTATCTCATGTTCAGGTAGCTCAAAATGAAGAGGAAAGGACGACCGAGGTCTTACAGTGCCAATTTCTACCTAAGGAGCTAAATCCAATAAATTTCACACTTCATTACACTATTGGTAATTTTAACTTTTATGGTATGGCTGATTTAGGTGCTAGTGTAAATGTCATGCCTAGGAACACATTTGAGTACTTAAGACTAGCCAATCTGAGGAACACCAATATGCTTGTTGAAATGGCAGATATGACAAAGAAGGCACCCTTAGGTATAATTAAAAACATTTTAGTTAGAATTCATAAATTCTTATTTCCTTCAGATTTCATAATTATCGATAAGACTCCTAATGAGACAATAATTCTAGGCAGGCCTTTCTTGGCAACCATTCATGCAGAAATTGATGTTTTTGATATAAAAATTCTCTAGGAATTAATAACGCTAGGGTTAGTTATGATATGGAGAAAAAAGATCATAATTTTACAACTCCTACCGAGAAGATTTTTATGATAAAATCTGACATAGAGAATAAACCTCAATCTCCCGCATGTAGCGATAATCAATCATGAAACCTACCTGATTGGTTGCCTGATGATAATTTACAGAATCAAGGCAGTAAGAATAAGAAAAGTAAGCTAGATCAACATACCCCTAGGACACATTTTTGTAAACCTATTAAGCAGACTGTCAACGAAAAGACTAAGATGTGGCCAACCTGTGACCCTACCAAAAGCATGTGCAATGGGGGGGGTGAAATTTATGAGGTATCTGGGGTCGGGAATTTAAGGTTTTGGTACTCAAACTATGATAATGAAAGAAAGAACATAATGGGAATGGGATTATCCTTCCCTGACTACCTTTTGGCAAAATAAGGGAAGTATCAAAATAATAGTTTAGTTTAGAGTGATAGATACGTCGAATGGTGCAATGTTAGTCCCACACTAGGAACCTTGTCTAAAGAATCCAACAACCCTAGACCCAAAGACTATACCTTTAGGGAATGGACATTAATTAAGGTTGGACATACTAACATAAGTGAACCTGTGAAAAAAGCATTACTCAAGTTATGGCTAATTGAATGTTTTCGAGACGAATCAATAATTGTCAAGAACCCACTTTCTAGGAGTTTTTATGATTATAAATGGGTGTTTGATTTAGAAATTGATCAATTAGCTGATGAATATGAACTCGGGATAGGAAAAAAAGGACATATGCTTGATAAGATATGGTAATACTATAAAGATGTCCATAGAGATAGTACATATTGATGGCATGACCATGGATTTAAAGAAGATGAACGTGATGAAATGGGAATAGAAATTGAAAAGTATGATCCACCTGAAGTTCAGGTTGAAACCTTCGAAGTAAGAAAGTATTCATTTAAAGGTGAACAAAATTTTGTTTGTGTGACCAAAGAAGTGGACGATGCTTTACCTCTCGGAAGAAGAAAGGGATCAAGGTTCAGAGAAATGATCTGGAAAGAGTTTGATATAGATGCCCACGACAAAACGTAAAGTGGGCATGAGTCTAACTTAAAGACTCGTTAATAAACAAAAGTGCTTGTCGGGAGACAACCCGTCTTTTTATCAATAAATTTCATTTTCCACAAATTAGTTGGTTTGCATGTTTTACTTCATTTTGTAGGTTCCAGCAATTAGGAGGTAACTTTCGAGACCGACTCGATCCGTAATTGTGTGATAGCTTTGCTGATTTAGCAGCAGTTACGGCGTAACATACGTGGTTATGTCGTAACCTAGTCAATTAGGTCGTAACCCTTTTTATGGTTACGCCGTAAACTTATAAACTAAAATTTAAATCACCACATGATTACGGTGTAACCACCGGAGTTACGTCGTAACCTCTCTCTGCAAAACCTTAGAATAAAGTGTTAACGCATTGCTAAACCTTTTATATCTAAATGAACTTTATGGGTATGTTCTCTGGAAACCCTCACGAGACTTCACTCGTCCACTTGGGCCACAAAGTGGTTTAAAAGGCTTGTTGCATATGCCAAATGCAACCGTGATTCCTACGAAAGTGAGTTAGGTTTGTATTTATTGTATATTTATCATTGAGTGATTTTATGCATTTAGTTTGTTTTAGTGATCAATGGGGAAAATGAGCTTGCTCAAGATGGAGATTTTCTAGAAGCAAAGCTCAAAGGAGTTTCTTGTTCAAATTCTACTCTTCATGTTTATTTCATTTCCTTAATGTACAATAGGGACATTGTACAAAACAAGTAGGGGATGAGAGTAGAATTATCACTTGACCTATTCGTGCCTTTGATTTTCTAGTTTTCTTTAAAAAATGGTGCCGATTTTAAAAATGTTGACATGTTTTTCTTATTAAACTATAATTAATCTTTGCCGAATGCACATTACCCTTTATTATTACTTGGTGAGGTTTAAGCCTGATGTTCCGTTTACATCTCATTATACAAAAAATCCACCAAAATATTGAGTGTGCCAGTAATATTGTAGACTTTAGAACTTGGCCTATACATAATTTCGAGACCTAATTGATTAGCAGGAATAGATGGTTCGAGAAGGCAACATTTAGGAAATCACCCAAATAGCCATTATGTGTGTGTTTATCGACTTGTTACACTGACTTGTCGACTTCTCGTATTAAAAACCTTTTGTTGCACTCATCATTAGTGCAAGACACCCATAGATCACCCTTGTTGAGCCAATCTATGTTTTTACCCAATATTATATGTTTCGTTACACCATTTCACCTTAGCCAACCCTGTAGTCTATATTTATCGTGTTGAAATTTTTGGCTACCTAAGTCCATGGTTCAGGAAAATGGTTTGAAGATTGGCACTTACTTTGATGATATATTATCTTGATCATGGAAGACCCCTCGGTATTATCACTTTCGATATTGTTTATCTCAAGTGGGGGGATATGTTATATGTTATATACAGGAGTATTGTAAAAAAAGATGAAAAAAGGTGGTGCAACTATAAGCCGACCCAGTGATTTAAAAATCATGATGAGGTTACGTTTTATAAAACAATAAAGCAAAAATGTGGTGCAACTATAAGCCACCTAGTGATTTTGGGGATGGTGCAACTATAATCCATCCAATGTATAAAGGTGGTGCACCTATAAGCCACCTAGTGAAGAATGGGTTAGCACCCTCCGCAAGATCTCATTATTAGCTAACCCATTATGATGATATGATCATATTTTTGCACTCGAAGACTTGGACTATGGATGAATAGTAGCTGGTTATGGATACCTTAGATTATATATGACTATTTGTTTTATTTTTCTTGTCTTAACACCAATTAAATGTGTATCCCATGTCTATCATAACCCTTATATCACCCAATAAACCTGTGTTATGTCACCCATGTTGCCTTTAAGAATTGTTTAGACCCTAACTCTAACTGGTGCAGATTTATGTACTCTCCAAGCTTATGATAGAATACAAGCTATGACTGTGCAGGTGAACGATCACCCCGAAAATGAACACTTAAACTAGTTAACAGTTGAGTGATTTTTTATCCCCTTTTCGTGAGGTGTTCAGCTTTGATGTTTCTAGCATAAGTCTTTTATAAATTCATTTCTTTGAGTTGAATCAGAGAAATCTTTTTATAAACTATTCTAACAGGTCTACTTGAGGGCAAGGAGAAGTAAAGTGGGGGGATATTTGATAACATCAAATATTTGATACTTTTTAATGTCAATTTTCCCCTAAAATTACTTGCAATTGTCTTATAAATAGTTGAATTCGATACTTTTACGGTTATTTCATTATTTTCAAGTAAAATGCAAGTTTCTAACAAGAAACACGAGAAAAGGAAGTAAAAATGAAGAAAACACATATTCTTACGAGACTTTACGGTGTAACCCCTACGATAGTGTTACGCCGTAACCTATTCAAGGCAAGACACGTCATCTAACAACATTACGGCGTAACCACACACAAGGTTTATGTCGTGACATTATTATTATGGAAGGCTGATACATCTGAGTCAGCATTACGGCGTAACATGGACACTTGATTACGCCGTAACATCCTTTAAGCCTGCAATATGGAAAGTGCACGTCAGCAGTTTATGGCATAAACCTATAAAAGGTTATGCCGTAACATATTTGAAATCTATAAATAGAGGCCTCATTCAGCCACTTTATCATCAACCATTCTACAGCAGATCCAAGGGGTGATCAAGGCCTCTATACCTTGAAGAATTCCACCAGAAGTCCAAGAGAGATCACACTTAACTTACTTTTGTATTTAATCATTCATAAACCACTTCTGTAAGAATTATAAGTTTTCCATCCATAATTATCTTTATTAATTCTTGCTTTGCTGTTGCTATGAGCGGCTAAGCACTTCAAGTGCTGGCCTAGTCATGAATTTACTGTCGTTATAATATTTGTTTCTTATTAAAATATGGTTTCGTTGAATATCCTTTGACTATCGTGTAACCCTGTGTTTTGGTAGTATTGCGGGTGGTTTAGATCATGTTAATTCTGTTATTAGATTACCAATTGAACGTGAGATTAACATGGTACTAGGGTAGGTTTTGCACCCTATCCTTAGTGTAGGACTGACCAGGTTACCGCCTCTATCACTTAATATACCTAAAAAGCATAGGAACTCTTTCAGAGAGGGCTAATAATCTGTATAGGTTATTAGACTAGTTCTTGGGATAGTTGGGATTAATCACTATGACTTCGTTGCCCTACCTTCGTGACTTTCGGGGGATTCGGGATCGCAAAAATTATAGGTCAGACTAAATATATCTATTCAGGTCTGCCGACTTTAGAAACCACTGATGAAACCATGATGTAACATTGCACAGGAAAACATAGTTATAACGGTAGTAATGAAATGGCTAAGCTAGCACGCCTATCTCCCTGATATCTTCTATTACTTTACTTTTCGCATATTTACTTTCTTGTTAATCTCAAAATCAATCTTAAAACTATTTTAAATGTGACAACTTAAATTAAAACTAATTGACACTTAGCTCTTGGGACGACCATGGATTTACCATCTCTACACTACTCACGATCGGGTTCTCTGCCCGTTAGTGCCTTTTTCAGGTGAATTGAGTTTTATAAATTTAAAACTTGAATTAAATATATTTTAAAATAAAATACGAATCATGTTCCAGATGATTCCTCTCTTCGAGAAGCTCTTTTGACTGAGGCACACAGTTCTCCTTTCTCTATTCATCCTGGTTCTACTAAGATGTATAGAGACTTAAAGCATAATTTCCGGTGGAATGGTATGAAGCATGACGTGGCTAGATTTGTGGCAAAGTGCTTAACGTGTCAACAAGTTAAAATTAAACATCAATGTACAAGTGGTTTTCTTTAGCTTTAGATATTCCGACTTGGAAGTGGGAGAAAATTTCCATGGACTTTGTAACGGGGTTGCCTCGCACCTTTAAGAATAATGATGCAATTTGGGTTGTGGTTGATCGGTTAACTAAGTCAGCTCACTTTTTGCCTATTCAATAAGGGTACTCAGTTAGCAAGTTGGCAGGGAACTTTCAGCAAGAGATTATTCGTTTACATGGCACACCTGCATCAATTATGTCTGATAGAGATCCACGTTTCACTTCATGATTTTGGAAAGGTTTGCAGAATGCTTGTGGAATGAGACTTAAATTTAGTAATGCTTTTCACCCCCAGACTGATGGACAGACTGAACGTACTATTCAGACTCTAGAGGATATGTTGAGATCGTGCGCTTTGGAGTGGACGGGAAATTAGGATGAGTATTTGTGTTTGATTGAGTTTGCTTACAATAATAGTTGGCATGCAAGTATAAAAGGAGCTCCCTTCGAGCTTTTGTATGGCCGAAAGTGTAGAGCACCTATTTATTGGAACGAAGTCGAAGAGCGGGTTATAGAAGGTCGGGAGTTAGTTGAGGTGACGAATGAAAAAGTTGCCATTGCTAAAGAGAAGCTTAAGGAAGCTCGGTCACGACAAAAGAGCTACGCTGATCGTCATCGAAGAGCCTTGGAATTCAAACCCGGGAATCATGTGTTTCTTAAAGTATCTCCGTGTAGAGGTGTTCGACGTTTTGGTTTGAAAGGGAAATTAAGTCCGCTATTCATTTGTCCGTTCGAAATCTTAGATCGAGTTGGTGAAGTTTCTTATCGGTTAGCATTACCTCCGCAATTGCCTCGTGTTCATAATGTGTTCCATGTATCTCTTTTGAGAGGTTACAACTATCATCCGTATCATGTTGTTCAATATCCGTTTGATAAAATTCGCGAAGTTTTGTCTTTTGCTGAGGAGCCCGAGGCTATTTTAGATCGTCAAGAGCGGGTCATGAGAAAGAAAACCATTCCTCTTGTTAAAGTTCTATGGAAAAATCATCCCGAGCGTGAGGCTACTTGAGAAAATGAAGAAATAATGTGGACTGACTATCCACATTTCTTTTCGCGTTTTGGTACGTTTTCGTTTAAAATTCTACTTCTAATTTCGCGGCCGAAATTTTTTTAGAGGGGAAAAATTATAATACCCTAAACTTGCAAATATAAATTAACAATAACTAAAGATAACAAAAGTATTGTATGGGTGCATTTTTAAATAAAGTCCTTATTAATGTTTTTTTCAACTAGCAATAAACGTATAACGTATGACATAACTATGAAAAGTAAAATATAAAAGCAGTTAGTTGTGATAAGGGATAAATACAAAAACTTTGAATGAGTCTAATTTCAACCTCCCATTAGTCAGATATACTCGGCCCACTTCCTCCTCTAAAATCTCGTATAGTTTGTTAACCAGTCATCCTTATAACTTCATTCAATGTACACGCTTCTTTTCTAAACTCTCAAAACAAAATCCTCACCAGTTCTAAACGTCTGCATAATTAAGAAAAGTTGGAGAATAGCAGAACCCAACCTGGGTTCATGTTGCCATTGATCGAGTTCGGGTTTCAGTGCGTGTACGTATCTGAAGTTTGGGTTTCGTTTATTCTGGTTCGAGTTCTGTTCGACTTTTGGTTCGTGGTTGGATTTGGTTTTGGTTCGTGTGGGAATAAGGTTTTTGGTTCGCGATCTGTACGTGTAGTTGTTCGTGTTCGTTTGGTATTGGGTTCAATTTTGTCTTGTTTATTCTTAGCGTTGGCGTTCTTATTTCGGTTCCCATCTTTTCACGTATAAGCCTTGAGGTATCCTTGAACCATCTGTTAATGTATCTTTTAAGCTAGTCAAATCACCCTGTTTAATATAAGGATAGAAAGATAGTAGTGTATATTAAGTTCGATAATAAATAAAACCTTGCATGAGTATAACTGCATATATTGGTCCTTTATATAGTCTATATTTTAGAAAGCTAATTTGTATGAATTGATATAAATCTTGTTAGATAAAGTGTTTTTGAATGCTAAATATGATAAAGAAGTCAGAACCTGCTTTGATAACAAACAATAATAATCGACGTTGTTTTTGATATTATTGTTATTTTTCTATAAGTATATATTGTAGGTACTACACCTTTGTTTTCTTTAAATGTCAAGTTCATAATAATTTGTATGTTTAATTTTGAAATTACCCTAAACTATTATATTTATGCGTAAACATCATAACAGTTATGAAATTATACTTGTATACTAATGAATCAGCTATAGTTCACTAAATATGAATATTTTAAGTAGTTAACTTTAAGCAGTATAGAATATGGATGAAACTAGACAAGTATAAGGTTTTCTAATGATTCATAGTAATTGAATAGGCTAATACTACTATATTAAATAAATTTCAAAACCATAGTATAAAACCAACAAAATAGAATGTGTTCACTGTAGTGGACCAACTTCACAAGTACATAATTCCGATTTCTAAATTGAGTATCAAACTCAATGACATAAAATGAGCATTTGACACAATCTTGATAAGTATAAAAGTAAGTAAATATACTACTGAATAATACTAGTACACTTTTAGTAATTTATTCGGTCCATATCTCGTAATTATCGGAAAGCGAGAGTATGGGCCGATTGGATTATCCAAGTGGTGCAATGGTTTGTTAAGGTACAGATATTCTTTCCTTTCTTTTAAGGATCTGCATGACTTTTGCTCCGTATCTAATTATTTGCCTCACAGATAAATCCCTATATATGTTTTCCTATCCTATGATTCGATATTTGTTCAACTTTACTTGATAAGCTATCGTTGAGCCTTTGGATTTCGTTTGATATATGCTTCTTTTGACACTGGCCTATGATATGCGTTTATCTCGTATGCTATTTGATCATGACCTCTTGTGGACATATTATGTTTGTTTTCGATAACTATGCATAATTCCCCTTTGATTTGTTCTGATGCCCAAGCTATTAACTAGCATGGTGGTACCATGTCGCAGTCATTGTGGGTACCAATGGCGTGACACTATCTATGGCGTGTGACATCACAACTCCCTATTTTTAGGTTGCTTTTTATGTCACTTGGCCATATATGATTTTGATTTTATTTGTAGGGGGCGTCTGGATGCATCCTAGCAATATGTTATGGGATCTGGATATGATTTCGGTGTATGGCTTATGTGTGGCCAACACCCCATTGCACATTTGGTAGGGTATATCTGTAGCTGCTGACTCCCATAACAATTTGGATAGTAGATGAATTTGATTGTAGGTCTAGCATGTAGCAAGCTTTAAGCCATGTTGTTTCGAGACTCGGTGGCATGTTCTAATTTTTGTTTGACTATCTGTTTCATTCATTCGTATGAATATATGAAATACTCTGCTACAGCCTTATGGTGGTTGGGTTCCAATAACGCTATTACCTTGCACACTTTGATCTATCCGTTTGTTTTATATATAAATAATATAGTAATATAAATAAGTATAGTATATATATATATATATATATATATATATATATACTATATTTATATATATTATCTGTTCCTATATGTTCATTGAGCTTTTTAGCTCACTTCATTTTCTTTTTTTCCATGGCATGTATAATAGAGGGAAGCTGGTTAAGAGTGGAAGAGTGCTTAGACCTTTATAGTGGACTCAATGTGATGATAGATATCCATCATTTTCTTTATATTACTGAGACTTTGATTTTGCATTTTGTCTTCTGCTTAAACTCCATGTATTGAGATTTTATTTATTCGTTGAATACCTAATGTTCAAAGAACCTAGTTAATTCCTTTTGTTTTTGTGTGAGGAACTTTTTCGAACTATTTAATAAATAAAGTCTATCCGCTTACTATAGTTTTGATCTATAAAGTGTGACATTACCAGTACTGTAGGTGTGTTACATTGGAATGCCCGACTGAAACCGTGTAACTTAGAGATTAAGGATTGACTTGTAAACCGATGTGATACTATGAAGATTTTCGGGAAATGAGTGGATAGAAATCTAAGAGAAATCATTAGAGGAAGCAAAGGAATTGAATGTTAGAACCTTGGACTTTAGGGAATAGGTAAGAAACCCGATTCAAAGGAGACCTAAATGTCATCTAGGTAAGCCAGTGTGTCAATGTAGAGAAATGCGGATTTTCCCTAGTAGACGATCAATGGTGAGAACTTGAGTTGAATTTCAAGGGAAAAATTCCTTTAAGAGGGTCAGACTGTGTTAACCGGTAACTTTTCCTGGGTTAAGTATTATAAAATATTATGATTTATATGTCGGGGTCTTTCGGTTTTCTTGAAGAAAGCTGTGAAGTTAACTCCGGATACCTATTTTGTGATAACGGTTACGGTTTAACCGGGTTTTGGGAGAGTCATATGTATCGTAAGAGAATCATTTTAAACTCATATTTTTGTTCTAGGAATGGTCATAAGTTCATTTGATGCTTCTTCCGGAAGTTATGTACCCGCGCCTAGTAAATTCTCCAGCACCGACTAACCCGGCACGACAATAAATCTGGAAAAAAAAAATAAGTTTTGTAAGTTTTGGGTGAATCAAATAAACTTATTTAATGGAATAGTTTATAAGTTGGTGAAACGTTGAATAAGACGTAAATCTTTGAGATGCAAATTGAAAACTATCATAAAACGGGCGTTTTCGCGTAATTCGGTAAAAGGATGTAGTGATCGTTAAAGTGAAACTTTTAGTCAAAACCAAATGTCAAAACGTATTGGAAGGTCGGAAACAACTTTTATAAAATGATGAGAAAAGCTTCGTGTAGTTTTAAATGAAAATTTTAAAATCTTGGTCCCGACAGGCCCGAAAACTTCTAAAGAAATTTTGGAGATTAAACCTACAGAAAGAGCATCAATTAAATACTCAGGTTATGAAAAAATGAGTTTTAAATGCAATAAAAATACTACGAACCCCAGGTAACATTTTTATTTTTACTTAGAGAGAATTAAGTTTTTAGAGAACCCGACACAAAAACGAGACACCCCGAGCATCATAGGATGCTAGCCGGGTATGGGACAAACAAAGGGGACACCAAGGCTTAATTCTAGCTACATGGTCCCTTCATGGTACAAATGGTATTTTTCTTGGACCTAAGCATACATTTTGTACACCATTTTAAATCAAACAAAATTTTGTCTCACCTCTCTTTCTCTTCTACATTCGGCCGAACACCCCAAGACCAAGAAACACAAGATTTTTGAAGATTTAACAAGAAAACGGGTTGATAATCACTAGTGGGTTAGTGTTAGATAGCTTTGGGTTGGAAAGAAACGATTTGGGTTACTATTTCGCGTCAAAACCGAACCAAGAACATCAAAAATCATAAGTTTTCTAAATTTTATTTTAAGTTGTACTTTTGTGATTCTCATCAGTCTAAACATAAGTTGTACAAGTTGATCGTGGTGAAATCGAATTTTGAAAACAAAATGAATGTTAAATGGGTGCGTTTTGTTACATCGAAACAATAAGAAAATAAACAAGGAATGGTTACTTTTAAATTTTGGTTGTTGTGGTGAATTTATTTTGAGGTCAAGTGCTTATTTGAGGGTTTATTTTTGAAATAAGCTCATTTGAAGCTTATTAAATATATTTTGGGCTTATTTGGTTCCTTTCGGGCTTATATTCGTTTGGGTTGCATTGGTTTGGGCTCGGCCCAACCGACTCACGTGTGGACTCTTGAGAGTCTCGGCCCAACAAGAAGAGGACTTGGCCCATTTTAATTTTGACTTATATTTTAAGCTAATGGCTTATTCGAGTATGGCTTATTTGGTTCGACTTATATTTTAAGCTTTTGGCTTATTCGAGACGTGGCTTATTTGGTTCGACTTATATTTTAAAGTATATGGCTAATTCGAGTATGGCTATTTGGTTTGAACATATATTTTTAAAGCTTAATTGCTTAATTTGTTTCGACTTATATTTTAAGCTTATCTTATATGATTCACTTGTATTTATTTGCTTATATCTTATTTAGGTTCTGACTGTAAATAAGGGGCTTATAGCTTATTTGGTTTCGTTTATAACTGAAGCATTGTGGATAATTTGGGATTTCAACTTAAATTGGGCTTTTGTTAAACTCGGC
Organism: Tanacetum coccineum; assembly: GCA_026074375.1. Taxonomy (NCBI): domain Eukaryota; kingdom Viridiplantae; phylum Streptophyta; class Magnoliopsida; order Asterales; family Asteraceae; genus Tanacetum; species Tanacetum coccineum. The sequence continues at coordinate 13,013 of BQNB010094855.1, forward strand.
TTATTTGCTTCGATTTCACTTTTGGACTTTAATAATAGATAGGCGTCGACCGTTTGATCGAATAGACACGGCTTAAGGCCATGTTTAAACTTTATAGCATGGAAAAAGTTTCGATATGGCTTTTAATGACTTGAGCATTCCACAAAAATGACTAATATTTATTGGTAGCGGCTAAACTTAAAACGGTTAATTGGCCGGCGAGGCCCAATAACAAATAAAAATTAATGGACCGTATATTATAACTGGAGTATTTAAATAAAACATGGGTTTTTTTATTTTAGGGTTGGCCATAATATCAGATAGATGGGATATTGACTCAAATTTGATGTAAAAATGAACAAGATTTGACTAGTTAAAAGGTAAAGGAGCTAAATTAGACGTGAGGTTTTTGGGCCCAAGAAAGAAGATATATCATTTACGAAATCTCGTTTGAATGAAATACTTGTGCCGACCAACTAAAAGACAAAAAGGGTGATAACACTATTATTAAACAATAAATGTTGACATTAAACGATTAAAATTCTGAATATAATAAAGACAGAGAGGATTTTCATTAAATACCCCGCTAAAACTCGGATAAAAGAACGATAATAAGAAAATAATACTAATTTTAATCGCTCTATTTAAAGTAATTCGTATTACATATAGAATATAGTATACCAATATAAATATACATATATTCTTAAAAATACATATATATATTAATAAACATAAAGTATATATATAAAAATATGCGTATAAAGTTTAAATATTAATCGTACTAAAGTATTCTAATTTAATGTATTTACGACTATACGTAAATCGTAACAACTTCGCGATGCTTATTCGATGGTCATTTAAAAATCATTGAATTCTCGTTCATTTCTCGCTCAGATTTTCTTGACCTTTCGGTCAGATAGTCTTTCGTTTTTAATTGATCGGTTGTGCTTCCTGAGTTCTGTATCGATGTCACACGATAGCCCAAGTGCATTGATCATATTGCTGTAACCACCACACAACGCTCAATATTTGGATACAAGTTTTGAATCAAGGATAAAGTTTTATGAAATAAGGATACAAAGTTAGAAAGCATAAGGATTTTTCGTGTGAGATAAAAGACTAAACTCTTGTACAAAAAGATAAACTTTATGTGAACACATACTTATTAAGTGTAAAACTTATTTTAGGTCGTGAACTGGTACCGATTTGCGTATGTAATGGTTTATTTGGATGCTCGTTGAGTAAAGATCGGGTTTTTTGAAGAATTCATTACGTGAGATCAATTGTGCTTGCTTTTGTGATTGTGACTTTGGCTAATCTTTTACTTTGAGAGGAGTTCTCATAGCCACCCACGTATTTTACTGTTTTTCCCATTGGAGGGAAAGTAGATACTTCAAATGTGATTTTGAACTAATTAATGAGATCAGTGCAAAAAGTTGTTTCGTTTTATTTTAGGGACAATAATGTGCTTATGACTGCTATGTGAATATGTGTAATGTGATCTTACTTACATGTATTGTTTTTGGCATGCAAGGGTTGTGTTCTTCACCCTAATCGCTCCAGCTCGTAGGCCTTAGGTATGGTATGTCATCAGGGTTGCGACCCTAAGAGCGTTGGTACGCGCTGATTAAGACTAGCAGGGATGCTAGGTCTCGTTACATGATTAGCGGGGATGCTACGTCATGGGTTGATTCTCATATATTCACTGTCATATAGCACAATTGTCTAACCGTATAAAACATTGGCACAACGACTAGGTTTTGAGTCAAAACCTATGAGCTCACCAACTTTAATGTTGACGTTTTCAAGTATCATTTTCAGGTGTATTGATAACAGGTAACTATGGACTATTGGGGACCAAAGTCGATGACAAGTTGGGAGTCTATTTGAATACAATTGTTTGGCATTTTCCAAGGTTGCGAATTTGTAAACTTTTGTAAATGATCTTTTGTAAACAAATATATGGTATAATCTAGTATCTTGTGCAATGTAAATCAGTACGCCGCATTCTCGTGTTTCCGCCGTTGACGGGGTGTGACAAATTTTAAGTTTATTGTTTCGACACAGATTTTTTAATAAAATCAGTGAGTATTTTATTTGAATAGTTTATCTCGTCATGATTTCATACATATAAAGAACAAGTCAAACGGAGTTAAAATGTGCAAGTTATGAGTTTTTAAATATTTCGGATAAATAGAAATTACAAAAGCTAATTAATTTTTATAAACAATTTTTTGAATTTTTATAAAAATATAACAATTTGATAGAAATATAAAATGTGGTTTACGAGTGTTTTCGGATCCGTTTGGGCTATAAAAACATTAAGAAACATTGTAGTATCATTTATATAATATTTATGGATGTTTTTAACTTTATAAATATTATTTTATAAAACAATTAGACCATTTATATAATATCATTATATAAACAATGAAAATATTAAATCAAGTGTTCGTAACAAATAATCAATTGTTAGACAAAGGTAATATATTTACGGATACATATACTTGGACATTTAAATAACAAGCGTGACTTAAATATTGTTTCAACTTTTATAAATTAAACAAAAACTATTAGGTGGTGATATAACTCTATAACTTATGATGTTGTATTTATATTAAATACATCATACTTATACGACCTATAATTAATTAGGTTGCATCCCGGATCGTTGTGATGATTACTTTGTTGATTTTGCGATAATCACTACTTTCACTAGAGTTGAGTTTATAGACCCTCTTTAACTTGTTTTACATTACTTTACAAATATCAGGGGAGACTACATGCTCGTTACAACTTGTTTACATATTCATTTACAATCTCTTTTACATACTATTCTACATACTTGTTTACATACTTGATT
>BQNB010094856.1:0-26015 GCA_026074375.1 Tanacetum coccineum
TTGCCAATTTCCAAACTCTTTTATAACTAAAAAAAAAAAAAAAAAAAGAAACAAAAGAAATGGAAAAGAGATGAAACCCGAGGGGTTCTTCTTGTTCTTTTCAAACTTTTTAAAACCTGTTAACCAAATAACAGCTCACCCCTCAAGTTTTTCCCGCCAACTCCCTTGAGCCTCACACCATCACGAGATACCACCCAATCTTTTACCCAACCCCTCCTAAATCCAGTCCTAACCTTAAACCCACTCCCACTAATCTTTTAAACTGCCACCTTGGCAATCCCCCTCAACCCAAGAAAAATCAATGGCGGATTGTGATAAAAAAAGAAACACAACACTAATCCTAGGGCTGAGATTGTTAGCTGGGCTTTGTACACACACAACAAACACAAGAATGAGAAAAATGAAGAGAGAGAGCTCCTATAAATTGAAGAAGCACAATGTCGAACCAACAACCTTTTTTACTAGTTTTCTTTTATTAACTTTTAATTAAAATTATACTTTAAGCATTCAGTTTTTTTTGTAATCTCTTATTATTAATGAAAAATTTGCAAATTTACTTTTGAAATTCTTGTATTACTGTTAAAAGTTGAAGGTTCAAATTTAGCCTTTCAAACCTGTTAATTCTTGTTAAACATATGTTGAAATGGTTAAACTTAACTCATAAGCAGATAAGTTAAGCTTTCTTTTTATTTAAAACAGTTAATTATTGATTTTTAGAAAATAAGGGGGTGTTTGGTATATGGTCAAAATGGGTGATTCTGAGTTTGTTATGGGTCAAGTGCACTCAGCCACTTTTGGCTGAGTGTGTAGGCTTTATTAAGCCTTTTTAATCACAGCTTTTAGTGTAAGAATAAATTTTTAAGTGTCTTTTGTCCTTTGTCAAAATTTGAATAAGCAAAATTGAGCCTAAAGTACTCAAGCTGTGTAGACAGCTTAAGCACACTTTGTTGTGCTTATTTGAGTTTTTTCTAGCCATTTACCAAGCCTTTGTTGCTGCCCTTTTACCTTGACAACATAAGTCAAATTTTAAGCTTTGAATAATTTTTGAAAGTAACCAATTTTAAACCCAAAATTCAGCAACTTTTATTGTTTTTTAGGCCCCCAAGTTTTGAAAATAAGCTCATTGGAGAACCTTTTTAATCTGTTTGTGCTTTGTATTGGCCAAAAAGCTCATAAGAGCTTATTAGATAAGCCCAAAAAGAGCCAATCACCACTGCTGTTTGTCCCCTGGTGCTGAGCACCAAAGTTCAGCACCTTTTTCCAGCTTATTTATCTATTAAGCACTTAGGTGTTTTAGCTTTTTATTGTAGCTTAATAATTGTTCTTTAAGCTCCCAAAGTAGTATAGCTTATCTCCCTTTCTAGATTAGCTTAAAAGTAGCTTAAAGTAGCCTTTTCTCTTTTTTTTATAAACTGTCAATTTAAGCTTAAATATAGGACAGCTTATTTTAGGGCTTATTAGACTACCATAGCTTATATTTAGGATTCCCTTTTCCCTATTTATCTGTCCCCCATAGTTTTAGCTTATTTTGCTAGCTTAAATCCCAAAAAGGAAGCAAAATAAGCTCATAAGCTTATTAAGCTTCTGCAGCCCAAAAAGCTCAATTTTTTAGCTTATTCAGTTAGATTGAGGCTAAGTGCTTTTTATGAAAATTGCTCCCCTCAAGCCCCTTAACAACTTTGCTTTTATAGCTTTTTGCTAATAAGCACTTTGGACTATCTTTGTAATCGGGCTTCTCTCTCAGGGACCAATTGTGTAATTTTATCTTTTGTAGTTACCTTTGTTAGTCCCTGTGGTTAGTTAGCCTGTTACCCCGTTTGTCCTTGTGTCCTTTTCACTGTTAGTCCCTTAGGTTAACTTTAGTTAGTTTATTTAATTTAATTAATTTAAATTAGGTTTAGATTTAATTAGTTTAATTACTTTTAATTCAAACAGTAACTTTTGGGCATTTTTACATTTTTAGTTTTGTTAACTTTTTCTTTATTTAATCTGATTTTTTTTAGAATTTTTAGACTTTTATTTTTTATTTTATGTCCTATTTCTATTTCTTAGTTCTTAATTAGTTATTTATCTTAAAAATTCATAAAAAAATTCCAAAAATTAATAAAATAAATATTTTTCTTTTTTATAAAATTTTCTTTAGTCATTTAGTGTCTAGAAAAATATAAACTTTTAGGTGTTAGCTTGTAATTTTTTTAAATTTCTAGTCTTTGACCCGTTTTACCGGGTGCGTTTTACCGTTTCTTGTCGTTTTGCATTCAAACGACCTCCGTTTTAGTTCTAGTTTTCTTTATTTTTCAAGTTAAGTTAATTAGAATTTAATTTTGATTTTTAATTTAATTTAGCATTTATTTTTCTTAATTTTTAATATTTAGGTTTCCGTACCTTTATTATGTTCACCGTATTTAATTTAGATTTAATTTTAGGATTTCCTATAAATAATTTTGTTTCCGTAGTTTTTAAGATCCCCATTTTATACTCGTTTCCCGTTGTCTAATTAGGTTTTATTTAATTTAAACTTTAGTTTTATTACATTTGTGTTTCATCATTCAATTTATCAATCAAAACAGGATAAAATTTCAATTTTGCGCTCGTATGGGCATACGACCCGTGAAATATCTCTTCCGGAATTCTTTTTTATCATTGATTTGCCTGTAGTATTTATACGTATACTATTTTGCGAACCACTATCATTAGTACTTAGTATCTTAGTCTGGGCAACTAGCTTGCCATGGATGATCCTTCGATTTTATCATCCTAAACCAATGCTTGCATGCACCTCGATAGACTCTTTGCTATATATATATATATGATATTATGCATGCTTATCTTTTGATAAAATTTGCCTACATATGCTTCCCCCATAGAACTCAAGATAGTTGATATTGTGAAGTTAGATAATAAGTACTAGATGATTCATGATGAAGTATAAGATGGACTGAAAAAGGAAATTTAGAAATTTTTAATACAAGCATATCAGGAATATTTTGGAAAAGGTTTTGTCTCTAGAAACGCCCCTAAATAGGGCGGCCCCCACCCAATATTTTATGGGACCACGGGTAATTAAGGGACCGCCATCAGAGGTCACAGATTCTTCTACTGTGACCTCCTGAATTTCTGTGCAGTTGACCACTATCCCATCTAGGCCTAGCTATAATTTCTGCATTGGACAAAACACTTTTTGGGACTCTAAAATTTTAAAACCCCATGCCTTACTTCTTTAATCTATCTCTTCCACCTTAAATCATGAACTCTTCTCTATCCCTTCATCAATAACATTTTCCTTTACCTCATTCTACCATGAATTCCACAAATGCTTCATCATCTTACCCTTCCAATGATATCAAAAATCCACCATAAGCCCTCCTAGTACAACTTTTGTCAACATATCTAGTGATGAAGATATCACCACCACACCTTCTCCTGACAACACTTTTCTTACACTCTTTCAATGCACCATCAAAAACCACATCCACTAATCAAACATCATCAAGTCAAGAGAACACATCTTTTTTCCTTCACTCAAAACTTCAAATTTCACCACCATCTTCACATGAACCAAATTATCCTCCTCACTTGAACCCTTTGCTTAACAACATTTCAGATGTTCCTCCTAGACCTCTAAATCCTCAACCACTTCAAAGTCATCATTCCTTGGATATGACTCTTTCTTTGTCCCCAATCACTCCTCTTGATCACACTCATGACACTACATCACCACCATCACCACCACAACCTCAACCACCTATCATGGGCCATCATCTTTTCTACAACTATCATGACTATCAAGGGTCAACTTGCATATGTTGTTCTCATAACCGAACCTTTTCTTCACTTTAAGAGATGAGATGAACATCATGTTTGCTCATCTTGAATATCTTCTCACTATCGTAATCACCTCACACTTTCCACCTCCACCTTGATAATCTCTATGTGTTTCATTTAAAGTGTCACCCAAATCTTTTGCTTAAAAGTCATCTCTTATGAATCATGAATCATTTAGATTATGGTAATATTTATTTTCTTTATTTGGATTAGCTCTAGTTTTCATTTTATGTTGTATGTATTAGTTGGATGTGCTCGTGTATGCAGTTTTTCTTGTTGGTGAAGAAACTCCTCTTGTGTTAATATTTAAATACAATGTGTAATTGAAGATATTTGTCTTGCACTTTTGTACTTCTAACCCTTGTTTTGTAACACACAATTCTGTAAAGATCGATACCTTGGGGCTCTAAAAAAGGGGGAAGCACACATCAAAGGAGACTCGTGAGATCGTACGATTTCTGTATTCCTTCAACAACTCGACGATAATTCTTTTTGAATTCGGCAAAAAAGGTCTGTGAGTAATGGTATGGAATCATAACTTCATTTAATAATTTGACACCTTTAATTTTATTTAAAATGAGTTTATATTTTGTCATCATCAAAAAGGGGGAGATTGTTAATACAAATAATGTCTAAAAATGTTATTTATATTTTTTGACTTCTCAACGTTTCGATAATAACAAAATGTAAAAACGTTTACAAATTATCTGTAGGATCGAAATTCCTTAATGAAACACTGATATACTGTCAACTACTGCGGAATCTGTTGGCAGTACTTAAGAAGAACACACAATGCTTAATCAAACGTTTTGTATTATAACTCTTTGAATCTGCCTAAGATTGTAGATCCCTAATGCAATACTAATAATTCGTATATGTCTAATGTCTTCCTAGATATCCTTTTATAAACATAAGGATAACCTCTAGTAGATGTACAGTCCTTGTATGACATAAACACTAATCAATACTAATCATTAAAATAGTTGTTACAAGATAAATACTAATATAACCGTCTAAATGATAATCTTTTAAGATTCCTTTATCCACTGGCTGTTGCTTGATCTTTAATGGCACTTCTATTACGTTGACTTTTACTTCGCTAGTTTACTTTGACCTTTTGCTTAGCGTCACGTTGACCTTTTGATTTGCATTTCCCCAACAATTCCCCTAATTGAATTCTACCAGCGTGACATTAAGTTTCTTGATGTTGGTTTCTTTGTTCAGCATCTGTCTGTCTTGTCATTAAAGCAGTTACTACGCCTTTAATCTTTTAAGCTTCATCTTTGAGCAGTTCTTGTACACAATCTGTTTGAGTTATTGAACTGTAAACCCCTTGTTTATGAACATAAAACACTTCTCTTTGTCTTTGCATCAAACGATTGTTCTTCTCTGCAAACATAAAATGGTTGTTTTTATGCGACTTTACCAAAGTAGCCATTTACTCTTGGGTAGTCTGTTCTTTGGTACCTAGAAAGAAAGGTAATAATCCATGGTGAACTGGAACCACTTCAAACACTCGAACATAATCATAAGTGTGTTGATATACTATATGACTTTAGGGAGTCATTACAACCATAAACGATTTGATAAGTCCCTTTACTATAGCGTTTTGCTCAGGACTACGTCAACTCTCAGTATTAAAACATTGGTTGAGTTGAGAAAACACTCTTTAACCATCCAAGAATTCCCCCTCGAAGTCGCAATAACCTTTTATAGTTTTGAGCACACTATTAAAGTCATCAACGGATTTGAGTTTTCTTTTACACAAAGCCGGTTTGCTTTCGGAGTAGTCATTATTTTAGTGACAGTACCATGGTGTATTGATCACAATACAATTTTTGGTAAATTGTAACATCAACAGATTTATTTGTGATGCCGTTACAAAAATCGGTTTGATTTGGAGTAGTCATTCTTTATGTTAGTTTGACATGCGTGAATTGATTACCATTTGTGACCTGTGTGGTGGATTTAGCCAAAACTCAATCCCTTAAAACAGTTTTTGATTTTCAATTATTTGTTATGCCTTAAAAATCTTTTTGCCAATCAAATTGCATATTTACTTCAAAAAACAACCTTTTAATAACAGTACTTTAAACAGGGAAGGTACTGTTTGTTTTACATGCAGTACTTTGAATAAGTATGCTTGTTCACAGTTAAATCTGGTTATCAATATAAAGATATATATAAAGAAAAATTTTGATTAAATCATAAACAGTTGTTTAGAATGTCACATCTCAGTTGTCCTAAAATGATTAGAAGGTATCAAAGTAATTGCGTCTCTTCTCATACTTCAACTTCATGCCATGATCTAGACCTTAATCATAAACTCTCTTGATCGAGGATTTTCTTTCTTTAAGCTGCATATGAATCATACTACCATCCTCTACACTCTAGTGTATTGCACTCCAGAAGAATTCATTAAGTTCCACGTTACGTTTCCCAATCTTTTTATTCTTTCCATTGAGGTCATCAATCCTTGTTTCAGCCGTCTCCCAATAGTTGTTAGATCACATAAGTATCGTAACCTTAAACCTGTTGGGGGGTGTGTCATAATAGTCTTGAACAACTCTATATAGGTGATACAACTTGTCTATCTAAAGATTTGCAGTATCTCCCATTAAAGTATCAAAAAGCCTGAAATGATTATTCGCTCTGTGAATGATGGAGGATACTCTACATCAGGTGAATCAGTACCTGGAGCTCTTATAATCTTGGAGATTCACGTCTCGTTAGTGACTCTCTATTTGTCATTCTTTTCAAAAGTCTATTAATCCATAAGGTTAGTTTCTAAGCTCATAAACTGTCTTCGTCCAGCAACTTATACCTTCTTTGATGGCTGTCTCTTTCAAAGATTGAAGTTTTTTCTTTCTTCAAGGTCTTTTTGCTTCTCGTTCCTTCAACATCTCCCTTTCTTTCTCTGAGTCCATTGGAATAAAATCTTTGAAGGAGTCTTTAATAGATTCTAGAATTTGTCATACAATTCCTTCATCTGTGGATACTTAAGTTTTTGCAAATTCTTGTATCCTTGACCTTTTAAGAAATTCATCATTTGATTTCTTTCTTGAGCAAGAGAAGTAGGTTTCCTTAAAGTAGTTTTTGGCTTTACTTTCTTCAATTCGTCAAACCTTTTTCTTTCTTCTTCTACATCCCATTCAGCTTGAATTTTTCTAGCAACCTCCTCATCATTTGTAGTCTCCAAGGCTCTGATTTGTTGAGAGTGAATTTCTTCTTTTTGGGGGTTCTTCTACCGCAGATTCCCTTTGCCTTTATCTTTTGGGTCAGTAGCTTGAGTTGGTTGTTGAGGTTGGAAGATTTTATGGGAGGAGGCTTAACCTTTTGGTCTAGAGGATTTTAGCAAGACTTCATCAACCTTTGAACTGTTCTGCAGACCCTTCTTCTTGAGTTGGGACGAATTGGCTTGAAGGACATGCTTCATCATAAAAATCTAGGTCTTGGAGTTAATAGGACTGTGTCTAGCCGGTACTTTGATCTGCCTCCAAATCCAGTTCTTTCTGTATCTCTCTCTTTACATAGAAGCCTTTTTCTCCTCAATATGATTTCTTCAGTCCCATCACTTTTTTCTTCTCCATTTCAGGAGTAACAGCAGCATCTTTGTCAACAATATCTTCAAAGAAAGGATCTGCTGTATAATCATCTTAAACATAGTGCTCTTCAGACAAAGTACCTTCTTCCTTATTCCTCCCCAATTTGACTGAAGACACTTTCTGCTTATGCTTCTTTCTTTGCCTCTTTCTTCTCTTCTTAAGATTCTGACTTTCTACCTAAAAAGCGTGATGTTTGACCACTGGTTATACGAATTTGGACAGCTTCTTGAGTTTGGCCTTCAGCTTATGAATCTGTTTGGCTTGAGAAAGAGTTTGCTTCTTGAGCCTCCTAACTTCCCTGTTCAAAGCATATAAATCCAAACGGTCCCTCTCTCCTCCGAGTTTATGACGCATGCTGTGGGATTAGAATATAATCATTGGGAGGATTTTGGAATAGCAGCAGTACCTTGTAGATTAGCAGTCCCTTGTGAGTTATCAGTACCTTGAACCTCAGCAGTATCTTGTAGATTAGCAGTACCTTGAGTGCCTGCAGTATCTTGAGCAGTACTAAGACTAGCTTGAGCAGCACTTTGAGTAGGTGTACCTTGAGCATCCCTTCGCAGAAATTTGCCAGCCCTAGAAATGAGGACTTGTACTATGTTCCTCCTCTGCTGCCAATGCTGTGACGACCTCCAACATAGGGGGAGTCAAGGGTGTAATCCTACATGAGAACTTGGACTATGCTTCTAATCAACGTAAAACCTTGGACGAAGTGAAACTGATGGTACAAAATCCTGAGGTCTGGCTACTCCCTCTAATTGCCTTGTTCAAAAAAACAGTTGAATGAACTAGGATACATAAGAAAAGGTTGTACCATTGGAAAATGCCCTTGCAGTCCATTCAATGATCATCAAGGAGAAATTGAACTTTTGGCTTGTGGCTAAGCCTACTAGAGCGGATGCTATATTAGTCCCAAATTGTTCCCATGAAGTGCTCTTAGGACTAAGACAGTGAAGTAAGACATGTATCAAATACTTCCACTGAGGGCTGAATAAAGGTTTAGAGAAAGTAAGTTGTGCTAAATTACCCTCGTAGCCAATATCTCTGAGCAAGTCCCAAATAACTTGCTTAGGAAAGCAATCAACACCATTTGCATCATCAAAGAGTTAGGTTCAGGCTCGAATGGTTTCTTCAGAATTCAAAATTTTTTGCCAAGCTACATTGGACAAAGAGAATGTGAGGGACGTCATTGTATCACTCTGAGAGAAGCGGTTAGCTCCTAAAAATTGTTGAAAGCCATGGATCCCGATTAGATCAGATTCAACTAAAAGAGTAGTTAATTGAGCATCCAGTGAGAAAATCGATGATTTGATAAAAATCAGCATTCTGCGCCGTCTTCGCCACACAAGCAATCATGTTGTGTTTATTACAAGTGCGAATATTTGCCATTTAAAGAGAAATTGATGTGCGTCGGAGGTTGTAATTAAAAATTTATGAATGAAAAGAGATAAATGAAGAGAAAAATGCAATTCGTTGAGTATTTATTGGGTGCGGTTGGATAATATAAAAGTTACCGTTGTAGATACGGTTTTAGCGCAAAAACGTATGTTTGACCGTTGACCCGAAGTTTGAAACAGTCTTAGTTGTCTAAGCAGAGTACTTTCTAAGACAAGCAAAACTTTGAGTTGGCGATAGCTAGTCTTTCAACTGAAAAAGATCTCCAACTCAAATTTGTCCAACCACAACCCTGCAATCTTGCAAAATATCTCTTCAAATCATTAACACTCTCAACAATCATTCATATCCTCCCCTCAAATGCAGCGATAGAGCTTCCAAAGATCCTTGCTAACCAAAACAGTACTTTACATGAACACCAGTACTTTACATGTGATCCTCCCCTCAAAAGTAGCTATGGGTTCATCATCCCAATTGTTACCACCAAAAAGTTAAATCTTGCCAAATCAAAGCCTTTGGTGAGTAAATCTGCTACATTGTCATCAGTATGAACCTTGACCACATTAATGAGCCTTTGCTCATAACAATCTCGAATGAAGTGATGTCGAATCTGAATATGCTTGGTTTTTGAGTGGAAAACAGGATTCTTCACAATGCATATGGTACTCTCATTGTCTATATGGATTTCAGTGTTCATGAAGTTAAATCCATAATCTAGTAGTTGATTTTGCATCCAAAGTACCTGAGCACAACAACTTGCAGCAGCTACATATTCTGCTTCTGTAGAGGAGATAGCCACAATTGTTTGTTTCTTGCATTGCCAAGATACCAGTCTTCTTCCAAGATATTGACATCCTCCTGAAGTTGATCGTCTATCATGATTGTCTCCAGCATAGTCACTGTCTGAAAACGCCTCTAAATGAAAAGGAGAGTCTTTAGGATACCATAGACCCAATGTTGGTTGATGTTTGAGGTACCTAAAGATCCTTTTGACAGCATGCAGGTGAGAAACCTTTGGAGTGACTTGAAATCTCTTGCCACAAAGACAAACATCAGAAACATGATGTTTGGCCTTGAAGCTGTTAAGGACATGAGGACACCCATCATAGACCTATAAGATGGACATTCAACAGCTCACTTCTTCATCTTTTCCTAGAGATTTATGAGCTTCAATTGGGGTGGATGCTGGCTTAATGGTTCTAAAGTCAAATTTGTTGAGAATGTCTTTCACATATTTGTCTTGACTTAGAAAAATACCAGCAGAAGTTCTTGTTTTCCTTTTATTGAAGCCCCAAAAAAGATAAGTGAGTTCACCCATGGAATAATTTGAATTCCTTTTGATAAGATCTTTCAAAATCCTTCAACCATAGAAGGCTTGGTAGGATCCAAATATGATATCATTCTACATATACCTGTCCACATGATATCTCTTTATCTTCTTAATAACAAAAGTTTTGTCTAATAGCCCTCTTCTATAGCCATGTTTCAAAAGAAAAAGTGGAAGTCTTTCATACCAGGCTATAGGGGTTGATGCAGGCATAAAGTGCCTTGACATTGTAGGACTTTGTTTGGGATGAGCAGGTCTTTCCAAACCTGGAGGTGTTTTACATACACTCTCTCGTGATGCTTGCCATATAAAAATGCACTCTTGTATCCATCTGTTAGACAGTTTAAAGCCCATGAAGATGCAAATGCCAAAAAGAGCTCTGATTGCTTCATTCGGCAACAGGTGCAAATAACACTTTATCATAATCCACACCTTCCTCTTGTTCTGTACCTTGTGTCAGTTAGTCGTGTGTTATTCTTTGATAATGGTACTCCGTTCATCTCTCTTGTTTCTAAAAACCCATTTAGATCAATCACCCTCTTGCCATTTGGTAAGTACATAACAACCCATACCTCCTTGTGCATGAATTAAAGAGTGCTTCTTCATCGCTTCAACCAACTTTCATCTGCTCACCACACACTTTTTAGTCAGTTGAGAACTTTCTTGGGTTCTCTTGAGATAGGAAAACAGCAACACAGGCAGGTCTGTTGATCTATTGTGGTTAGTTCTGTTTTGCTGTGTATATAAAAGACAGCAAGGCTTGGTGTTGGTCAGAAGTACTTTCTTTAAGCTTTCTTCTTGTTTGAATCCCAGCAGTACTTTTACCAATAATTTAACTTTGAGGATGATTTGTGAATGCGAAGAGTAGGAGTAGAGGTGACATCAAAAAATGGGTAGGATCATTTGTTGTAGTCAGCCGCTCCACCTTCCTCAGCATCAAAAGAGTTTGTAGAGAAAACACCATCTTTTGGAATATCATCATCAGAATCTGTAGGTGTGTTGCCAGTACTTTGAGGAGGTGTATTAGCAGTACTTAGGTGAAAGATACTGTTCGAACAATTCTTGTCCTTTGCAGTGCAATTCTCTTCTTTTCTTCTTCAAAATCGCCGGTCTTTGAGCATCTTATGGATAGTGCTTAGCAGAGATTCTTGATGCATCAAACTTACAAGCTCATCATGTAGAGCTTGTTCTTCAGAGGACAATGGAACTTCGTTGTTAGCAGTACGTTCCTCTGAAAGCTTATTCTGAGCTGCATGAATGTTTGGACCATGAACAATGAACTGTTGAGCATCTAAATCGTCAACATCATCATGAGTTGATATATTTCCTCCTGAATCAGCATAGTTTTCTTTCCTTACAGGAATGTAATTCATTGAGGGAGTTAGAAGTTCAAGATCAAACATCCAATCAGGACCTTTTCCTTTTTGATTCTCCTGATTCTCAAGAAAGTTTACGTGAAGACAGTCTTGAACCTTTCTTGTGACCCTGTTATAGACTCTAAAACCTTTGCTGTTAGTAGAGTATCCCAATAAATAGCCTTCTTCTGACTTGCCATCAAACTTTACCCAATAAGGTCTAGGGTATTAAGTATAGTCAGAGGGACATTCCAAAAAGGTCTTCATGAAACTGATGTTAGGCGATCTGCTTCCAAAAGTTCATAAGGGTTCTTCATATGAGGTTTCGTCACCAAAACTTATTAAGCAATAACATGCAGTATTGACTGTTCAGCCAAATTGAATAGGTATAAGAGTGTCTGCTAACATAGTTCTAGCAGCTTTTCAATGAGAGTCCTATTCTTCTTTTCTGCGATACTATTATTTGCTGTGGAGTCCTTGCAATGCTATATTTCTCTTGATTCCTTCTGGCAACAAAAACTCATTCATTAGTTGATTCTTGAACTCTGTTCCATGGTCACACCTGATGGTCTTCACTTTATGTCTTAGCTTGTTTTCTAACCCTACGATCAAATCATGAAGCATATCATATGTCTCCTCCTTGTTAAAAGCCAAGGGGAAAAACACCAGTGAATTTACTACAGTCATCAGTGACCACCAAGCAGTACTTCTTCCTATTTACACTCTCTACTGAAACAGGTCCAAACAGATCCATATGGAGCAATTCTAGAGGTTCTCTGACTGTTCTTTCTTCAATCTTCTTGCAAGAAGCCCTGTGCTGTTTACCCTTTCTACATGCCAAAGGGATGTGAATCAAGCTTGAATGTTTAGAGGTAAAACTTCTAACCAGATTGTCATTAACCAACTTGTTAATATTCTGAAGTTGACATGCCCCACTCTTCTGTACATAAGGGACAGCTTCATCCTTTGTTGCCTTTGCAACCAAACAAGTTATTCCTCCAGAGGGAATAATATTCTTTAGATCCAGGCTGTATACATCATTCTTTCTAGGAGCTCGAAGTATCACCAGGTCTTCATCAACAAACTTAAACTTTGGAGATAAGATGAGACACTCCTTGTCAGTGAAGAGGATATTGTGCTTCTTATCACAGATTTGAGAAACAGAAAGGAGATTGAACTTAAGCTCTTCCACATAGCTAACTTTCTCAAAATCTACCCACGCCATCGTCGCGCGCTTGCATGGTTCCCTTTTCCCTGTGCTTCTTCCTCTTTAGAGTTCCTTTCCAACTAGCCACCCTCTTCCTCCACCCTTGAACTCTTTAAAATAGCAATTGTCCTTGTCTCCTGTCATACTTCTAGAGCATCCACTGTCAATAATAGCATAATCTTTGAGATCTTCTTCTGGATTGCCCTGTACAAACAAGTAAAGAATCTAGATTCTTTAGGGGACCTAAGTATATCTGACTGGATACCCTAATGGAGTTACATACTCAAAATTGTTTGGTGTTGTAAGATCATTATCCCTATTCACAGGAATCAAGATATGTTCCCTTTTGGTCTCCATGTTTGTTTTGGATTTATCATGGCACTCTTTTTGACAGTTTGTGGGAAGTACTGCTTGTGATCCAACAGTACTTCCTTTCTTTACCCAGATCGATTTCACAATTTTTTTGGGTCTTTGTAGTCTGTGAGGGAGTCCTTGAAAGACTTGCGGTTCTAGGTCTTTATTACCTCCTTGAATTAATAAGGTTACAAGATACTTTGTGAAAGTGCTTGCGTGGTGTACTTTTGGTCTAGCAGTACCTTGATAAAACACATTAGCAGTACTTTTTAATCGGGTCAATTTTGGTTTGGCAGTACTTTTCAACCCTTCCCTTGTAAGTACTGCTGATGGGATAAAAGACTTCCTTTGGTGAGGGTACCTAGAGTTTCTTGAGAAATTACTATGGTTCACCCTATTGATGTTATTCCACACTGGTCTTGTGTCCCTTGAACCCTGTGTTCCCTGAGGTTTATGAGTTTGGGTTTGTTTGAAGGTTCTTTCGTGTAGATTACAATCTTTGATTAGGTGATCAGGACTGTAACATACAAAACATAATTTACCCCCTTTGTCCTAGATTCTTGACCAACACTGTTTTGACTGTTTGGAGACTTGTTTTCAAAAGATGTTTCGCTATTTTCTGAGTTAAAAACAGTTTTCTTTTGAATTTCTGAAAAATCAGTCTCTTCATCATCACTATCAACCCAATCTTCAATTATGACTTTATTTCTATCAATTTCTGGTTGACTAGTCTTTGTTTTCTCTTGATTATATCACTTATTCCTAATGGTAAGTTCATAATATCCCAGTAAAAGAAGTCATGTTGCTAGGTGGAATAATTGTACCTGTGGGTGGAGGTACTGCTTTGTATGCCTTTTCTCTTTTGAAATTTTCATACGAAGGATCAACCAAAGTTTCATCCCCAGATGAATTGTTATTTTCTTCACTACTACTGTATTCAACTCCAAATCCTATACATGTTTTATCAGACAAATATCTTTGTTTGTTTAGGACTTCATTTTTAAGTACAGCAGCATTTGACCATTTTTCAAGTTTTATCTTGAAATCATCTCTCTCTCTCTTAAGGCTTGATCTAATTCCTTTTGTTTTTCTTCTAGTTTCAAATCCCTGTCTTTAAGTATATTCCTATCGAGTTTCATACTTATCACCCATGCATATTCATCTTTTCATGTGTTTAAAGTATAAATTCTAATGACTCTAAACCATTTGATATCCTAGAATTTCTAGTCCTAGCATTTTGAAATTGATCTCTTTAGTTTGATAGCCTTTAAAGAACTGTTTATAAGATTTACTACATTTAGAACAGTTAAGGGATCCTTGGTTTGTAGCCCATCAAAAGCTGAGGTGCTGGTGTATCATCAGCTTTGTTGCTCTAGTCCAAAATCACCAAGTCCTTCTTGTCCAAAGTGCACTGTATCTGGATCAAACTCATGCTCAATCCTCTTGTTCAACTTCTTGTCTAGTGTGCCATCATAGCAAATGTCACTGGTTCAGCATCAAATTCCTTGGTCCAGTCAATATCTTCATTGTTGTCTGTTGCCACCAAGGCTTTTGAGTGTGAATCTTCAATAGCCACAATCCTCTTTTCATTACGACCATTTGCTCTGTTTTCCTGGTATTTAGCAAATCTACACTCCCTAGCAAAATGACCCAACTTTTGACAGTTAAAGCATTCAATCTTTGACTTATCAAAGGTAATCCCATTCTTTGGCTTGAGGTCAATGGGTCTTCCTGTTTTCCTCATAAACTTCCTTATCCTTGCAGTTATCATAGCTACTTGCCATCGAATATCAATTTCTTCCATAGCATCTTCATCAATTTGAAGCAGGTCTTCATCATCATGAGTTGTAGGCATGGATGCTTGTTGAGCAAAGAAGGAACATATGATTTCATCTGAGTGGGAAGCACATTTAGGAGCAGTGTGCACCTTGCTCGAGGTAGCCTGAGTATATCCTTTTGAAATATTATCTGGGTCAGCAGTACTTTGTTTCAAAGTACTGCCCTTGACTTCAGTGGACAGAAAAGCAATGTTTTGTGAGCTTGAAGTTGAAACACCCTTCAATTCATGCTCATACACCTTCAAGTTGTTGTAGAGATCATCAAACTCCAATTCATCCAATCCAGGTTGTCCCCGTATCATTGTAGCAACTACATGCCACACAGATGGTAGGCTTCTTAGAAACTTCAAGTTAGCTCTTCTTGGGACACTTTAGCATCATAATATGCAAGAAACATGCTAAGAATATGCTGAAACTTTTGGTTCGTGGTATAGATATGCTTATATAGCAACCCTAATAAGATCCTAACCGAGATACCCTTGACCAATGCAAAAGGTCAACTTCCCAAAAAGGATAAAAATACACAAGATAGAATCAATGATAAAAAGATTCTGGAGAGATATTCCGGGTTTGTAAGTCCAAACGCAGCTTGCAATTGAAGGTAAATCCTGGTGTGATGAGAATTGAATGATGGAGACATTTGGATATGATGGAAACACTGCTTTATAAACACAACTAAATTAATTGAGAAACTAATTTAATCTCGGGAAAACAAGCAAAGGAACTGGGGATTTAAAAATCTCGGGAACTCAGAAATAGTTAATATGGATAGAAATTAAACTACGGGAAGCATAATTAAATTATAGGGGAAATCCTAAAATTAAATCTAAATTAAATACGGGGAACAGAATTAGGTATCGGGAAACCTAAATACTAAAAATTAAGAAAATAAATGCTAAATTAAATTGAAAATCAAAATTAAATTCTAATTAACTTAATTTGAAAAATAAAAAAAACTAGAATAAAAAATGGAGGGTCGTTTGAATGCTAAACGAAAAGAAACGGGTATTTAAAAACGCACTCAGATTTAAAACGGGACTAGACTGAAATTATGAAAAATCTAGACCTATACTAAATATTATATTTTTCCTAGACCACAAATGACCAAAAGAAAATTTTATAAAAAGAAAATATTTTTTTATTTAATTTTCTGATTTTTTATGAGTTTTTTTACACGATTTATGACAATTAAAACTAAGAAAATAGAAAAGGACAAAAAATAAAAGTTATAAAAATTCTGAAAAAAATAAAACTAAGTAAAGAAAAATCTAACAATTCTAAAAATATAAAAATCCCTAAAAGTTACTGTTTATATTAAAAGTAATTAAACTTATTAATTTAAACCCTAATTTAATTAATTAAATAAAATTAAACTAACAAAAGTTACAACTAGGGACTAACAGGGCAAACCTATAAGGACTAACGGGGTAACAATTATCTAACTGTAGGTACTAACAATTATAACTATAAAAGACAAAATTACACAAACAGTCCCTGGAGTGGACCCCGATGTGCAAAGTAGGTCCAAAGGGCTTATTAGCTAAAAGTCAAAGAAGGAAAGTTATAGAGGGGCTTTAGCTTATCATTTTCTAAAAAAGGGACAAGTGCTGATTTCTACTAGATAAGCCAGAAAATTAAGTTGTTTGGCTGACAGAAGCTTAATAAGCTTATAAGCTTATTTTTCTTTCTTTTGGGAATTTAAGCCAACTAAATAAGCTATAACTTATGGGGAACAGATAAATAGGCTAGGGGAGTCCTAAATAAGCTCTAGTTATCTAGATAAGACCTAAAATAAGCTGGAACTAAAATAAGCATTAAAACAGTTTTTTATAAAAGGGCAGAAAAAAAAGCTACTTATAAGGCTTAAAATTTAAGCTAATAAATAAGCTTATAACTAAAAATAAGCTGCTAATCCTAAGAGACTACCTATGAGCTACAATAATAAGCAATAGTAAATTGGGGTCTAGTTCTCTAAAATAAGCCAGTGAAGGGAAAAGAGGGCCTTATACCCTGGTGTCAGCACTAGGGGAGGTTAAATTAAAAAGTACAGGTGTGGTAAGGTATTTTTGGGCTTATTGAAAACGATCTGAAGAGCTTATTAGACAAAACAAAGTTCAAACAGATTAAAAGGGGTTGGAATTGAACTTATTCCCAAAATATGGGCTTCTGATTTCATCAAAAAAGGGCTGCTGATTATCTTGGTTGAAAAATGGAGTTTATAGAATATGGGACTAGGTGCTTAAGTTTGTGGTCATTTTGCAAATGACCGAACAAGGTGGTTGTGATTTTTTGTTGTTACTTTTGGCTAGAAATATCAGCAACAAGCATAAAAAACAATGTGCTTAAGCTGCATAAGCAGCTGGAGCACTTTGGCTTAGTTTGGCTTATTGAAAATTTGACAGATTATAAAGCACCCTTGAAAATTTACTTTTACACTAAAAAACTTGTTTAAAGTGGCTAAATAAACTCTACACACTCAGCCAAAGTTGGCTGAGTGGTGTTCACCCATTGAAAAAAACATTTGACCCATTTTAAAGTCTAACCCAAACACTCCTTTAATTTATATAAAAAAAACTTTTTAACTGTTTTTTAGATGCAATTTAAGCGAAGAATGTAATGTTAAGTGGCTTTGACAACTTAAGCAAGCTTTCATATAAATTAGACAGAGGTAGAGAACAATGGGGTGGGTTAAAATTTCGATAAATGGCAATTTCACAAAACACTCTTGACTTTTATTATAACTGTAGAATATTACAACAAAAACTTTAAAGAAACTTAGTACAATACTTTTAAAGAAAACTTAACTAAATTTTACACTAAGAAAAGGAAAACAGGGATGTGTTTCGGCTGGCTTTCTTTTTTTTTTTTATAGAGGCTCAAATCTTCTCTTGGTCTTTGGGTTGTTTTTTTATAGAGAGCCGGGACCTCTCAAAGCATTCCTAAGCCCTTGGGGTGGATTCTCTTCATCTCAAGGCATTGTGGGGTGTTTCGGGTTTTTGTGTATTGCAAACCTGGAAACTTTATAGGGGTACATGGGGAGTTTCGTGAAAATGGTTGAGTGAGCTGGGAGATGTTACTTGTGGGATAGTGGTTAGGCCTAGAATCTCATGGGAGTGGCTCCGGTATGGGGTTTTGGCGGGTAAGGGGGTAATAGTACCCTTGTTGCACGAAGGTTTAATGGACGGAGTTGGAAATGATGCAGTTTTGGTCCTCCATTTTTACATCTCTTTTCATTTTCATAGCCTCCCAAATCAGTTTTATAAACAACTTTGGAAAGATGACCGTATTCCACGCGTTTTATAAAAGAGTTAAGGTAAGTTTTTGGGTAATCGCAAAATTTGTCCTGCGTTTTATAATAAAAGAGTTTAAGTAATTTGCAAAACAGCCTTTGTTGGTTTTTCAATTTTTCTTTTTAAAAAAACTTTCAAAGTGGCATTTTAGCCCTGTTCTTTCTTTTTTTCATTTTATTTTAATTATAAACAAGGTTTATAACATTTACCAGTTTTCGGTCTTGAGTTTTATAAAAAGGGTTTTTTTTTGGGCTTGGGTTTTGTGATTGGGCCCATTGGGCTTGGTTTCTACTATTGGGCTTTTTCAAGGCCCACTAAGGATTAGGTGAATGGGTTTCGTGTGTGTACAATGGTGAGATTGGTGTAATGGGCTAAAGATTGGGCCTCAAAGTCTTCATAGTCTTGGTCAAATGCACACAAATGGGACTGTTGTAATTGATTGAGGGCCCATTTGGTCTTCACAGTCTATTATAGTTATACTATTGGGCTTTCCAGCCCATTTTTTTTTTTTTTTTTAAGATGGGTTAAGATTGCATCCATAGTATTTCTCAAGTTCCGGCTCCGGTTTTGACTGCTGATTCTTCAGTATTGACTCTGACTTTGTCATTTTTGGACTTTGGCCTTGATTTTGCACAGTTATTTCCATTCCATGCTCAGTTTTGTCATTTTGGCTTGGTTTTCTGCCTTTTTGTTGATATCCACTTCCTGCACAATCAATGCAAAAACAAAAACATATATTTCGCAGTTTTTTGTCTGTTTGTTGATCATTTAGCTCGTTTTTAGAGGTATAAACGATACTGTGTAATTAAGCACTTATCAAATCCCAAACTAAAGGTATTGTTATGTGTCCTCACGCATGTTATGAAGAAAACATGTAAGGCCCCGTTTTTACCATTTATTCCTGAATTTACACTAACTCAACTATATTTTTGGATTTTCTCATTTTTTTTAACAAGTTTGTCTTTCTTTATTTATTAACACTGGGATAATAGAATGAGAAGCGCCAGTTGGAGTGATCTACGGATGTCTGAGGATAAATTAATTCGTCCTCGAATTTTTCACAAAGTTCCAAGCTAAGCAAGTATTCAAGATCATTGTCGAGATAAGTCTATAGCTAAGCCCTCATACTTATGACTTGTGATTTTTTCAACTTCACAAAATGTATATACGATTGAATGTGTTGTACTCATTTTAATTTAAACCATTGGTCAACTTTATTTTATAGTCATGTAATTCTAAAATGAATCATGGGACTCAGAGCAAAAATTTATTAAGACTTCGTAACTTGATTTCGAGATTTAAACTTTAGAACTTTTTGCAACATATTCTAACATTATAATCGTAAGTTCTTTAAATGTTTCGGAATGCGCTTTGCTTAGTTTGAACCCCCTACCTCGTGGTTTAACGGGAGTAGGATTCACAATCAACGGACTTGATGTTCTGAGTTTGAAACCCACCCCGTTGCTAGCGTAGTGGGAAAATCACATCAACACCTTATTCCTATAGGGCTATGGGATTGGTGTTCTTAGTTTGAACCCTCACCTAGACCTTCTTCAAGTGACGATATCAGACACACGATATCCCTAGAAGTAAAGTCGTCCTTATAGTTTGAACCCCACCTCGTGCTAGCCGTGTGGGAATATCAGACACATTTTTACTTGTCCATAATAGCATCTGCATGCTTACTTGGCAAAATTTCATATTCAGGTATTTTTGATTCACATTTCATTCATGCTTCTTTGGCATTATTTTTAAATCACTACAAATCTCGTTTTGAAAACTTAAGTTAACAAATTTAAAGCTTTTTCTGAAAACATCGATTGCTTAGTTGAAATTAAATGAGTACGTATGATTAGATGGATTAGAAATTCACCGGGCATGAGAAAAACCACAAGTTACTTGTATAAGTTTTTAGAGAATCTTGCTTAGCAACATATAAACTTATATTTAACTCTATATTCTCGTTCTTCACTATTATTAAAATTCAAAGCTATAGAATTCGTGGGAAAGCTTGGCCTAAAGGAATAGCTAGGGTCACACGCCGAGATCATGTCAAAAATTATTCCTAATTTCTACCCAAAAGAAAAGAAAACTTTGTGACAAAAAAACTTATTATATTTTTTAAAAATTTTTAATTTTTTTAATTTTTGGTATTTGTTGTATAAAAAAACGGGTTTACGTTGGTAACAATATGCTGCCAGGCAACAATCAAATCGAAGATACCCCCCAAACTAGACTAAACATCGTCCTGATGTTTTTTGACAGGGTGCTAAATTAATCTTTAAGGCATTTGTCTAAGTATGCCAAAAGATAAAACGTTAGTCAATAAGATTAGGATATCGGATTCCAATTGAAGCTGTGGATGTGGAAAACTCTTGATGAATGACAAAATTGAGCGTCTTCACAATCGGGAAGCCTGGACAATAAAAATAACAACAACATGGAAACACGGGTAATGGAAAAGACAAGCTATCTCACAAAATAACAACACTTATTTATATTACAACTACGGATAAGCATGGGGTGCCTCCCACGAAGCGCTTGTTTAGGGTCGCGATGCTTGACCCATCACAAGGATTTATTGATCCTTGGGGAAAGTTTGGAGATCTGGAACTACCAAGTGTTGTGGTAGATACGTTCCCTCCAACGTATGCTTGAGCGATGCCATTCCACTTTTGAAATTTGGGCCCGTTGGCTTGAGAAGAAAGCTCACAGTCTTTTGCCGGTACGGAAATACTCTAGTGATGGTGAAAGGGCCATTCCAACGGGATTTTAGTTTGCCCGAGAAAATCTTTAATCTGGAATTAAAGAGGAGGACTCGATCACCAATGTTGAAAACACGGTTTTTGATCTTGGAGTCATGGAGCCTCTTTGTTTTGGCCTTGTAGATCAAAGGCGTTCTATTGGCATGATCACGAAGTTCATTTTAGTTCATTGAGTTGGAATTTTGTGATCACCAGTAATTTCAGGAAATGAAGGTTTGTTTGCTTTTAAGGCCCCAGTAGGCTTTGTGCTCAAGCTCGATCGGAAGATGGCATGCCTTACCATACACAAGCTTGTAAGGAGTACACCCGATGGGGTGTTTTGTAACGCTGCTGCGGAGGCCATAGTGCCTCATTGTTTGTTAGTGTCGACCAGGAGGCAACGGTTTTTCACCTATGGTCCTTGTCAAGGATTCTTTTTCAAAGCCACGATTTTGATACTTCTCATGCCACTTGTTTGTTGGGTGTGATAGCCGGTGGAGCAGTAGGTGAGTAACTCCTCATATTTTCTGCATGACGCCTGTTTGCAAACTGGTCACTGTTAGCTAAATATGGGTTCCAGCGATCATCTTATATGATTGCACGGGTGAGCACCAAATCTGAGCTGAAGAGTAGATATTACAGGAATGTATGGCTCAAACTATCGTGGCAGTGCTATGGTGGGGAGCGCCTGTTGTTCGCTTCAACCCATTTTGACAAGATAGTCGACTACCAGTCCGAGAAATCTATTGTTCCCCGGTGTGGATCGGAGAAGGGCCCATAAAGTCGATGCCCGTCCAATGTCAAAGATTTCACAAACTGGAGGATTTTGTGGCACTCATCCGTTTGTGAAGTTGTTTTCCTTGACGTTGGCACGAAGTCTACAGTTCTTGACAAGGTTTCGGGGTATCTTTATAGCTGGTGTGCAGAAGAAACCGGAGTCAAAGATCTTTTTGGCTGTGAGTTTGCATGATGTCCCCCGGTGGGTCCATTGTGGCAAGTGAGAGAACTCAAGAGCTTCATTGTCGTGCACACATCGCTGCTCACTTGATCGCACAATTTTAAACAAGAAGGGGGTCGTCCCAGAAATGTGTGTTTTAAAAATCTTGAAAAACTCGTTTTTTGCTGGGTCGACATGCCCTTCACACTGAATCTACCGCGTGGTAATTTGCAAAGTCGGCAACCACGGGGTTCTAGATCTCCACGAAAGGTGCACCATATTAACTGAGTCTCAGGGAAACTTTATTTATCTCTTTGTAGGATCATTGGTGGTTGTTTGTCTCTCGCACGGGTTTTCCATATTCTTTGGACAGTTGATCTAGGCTGTAGGAGATTCGCGGCTCCTTTAGTATCAATAACTTTGAATGTCAATACTCTTGGAGGTAGGAGAGATCCACATCGGAGCAATCTATCGCCTTGGATCGACGTTTATTGCCAAAGAGTGTGACTTAAGGCGCGGAATGGTACCGTTATGCAGCTATGAGTTTTGTTCATGTAGTGAGGTTAAGACCTGATAATTTCTCGACAGAGACACTATTGAAGAGAACTAATGGTTAACCTTTTTTAGTCTAGATAGGTTGTCATTGAATTCTTATTTCAGTCGTAGTGTAGTTGTTTGTGCTTCCAAAGTTCAAGTATGTTCTTACTAGCTAGGATAGGCCGGAAAAGTGTTTCTTCATGACGTTGCCCCTCAAAACGTGCGCGTCTCTATGTGCTGAAATCGCTAGCATCGCACATGAAGCTCAAATGGAAGGTACACAGTTTGGAGCAATCAGATTGGTGCTTTCCGTAAGTCTATTCTTCATGTTTCGGAAACGCTCGATTGCAGTATCGGAAAAGGGACTGAAATGAGTAGTATTCTTTAAGGAGTGGGTCAATTGGGTCGGGGGAGATTTTTGAGAAGCCTGAATGAACGCCGGTAAAAACTGGCATGGGCCGAGAAGAACTCATAATTCCTTTGACGGTGGTGGGATGAGGTAATTTTGCATATGACATCGATTTTGGCTTTGTCAACTCAATCCCTTTCTTAGAAATCTTATGGTCCGAGGACAATGCCTCTTTGACCATAAATTGAGCTCTTCTCCCAGTTAAGGACTTAAGTTGGTGGTCTTCACAACTTTGATAGCATGTCGGTCTAAACGGTTGAGAGGCAGTATTGGAAAGAATTCCAAAGACCGAGACGTCGTATTAACGGACTTTCCTTGTCTTCTCAACCTTGTCATGAAAGATTGCTAAACATACATCGTTGATGTTTGAAACGTGCATGGAGCATTGCATAAGCCGAAAGGCATGCGACGGTAGGCAAAACGTTCGTTATATATGGGCAAGTTAAAAAGTATAGTCATTCTTGATTCACGGGGGTCAATGGGGATTTGGAAAATAACCGGAGAACCATCGAGGTAACAGTTGTAATTCATTCCCCGCTAAATCTTCGAGGCTTTGGTCCATGAACGGTAGAGAGAGGGAAGTTGGTTCTTTGCGGGTGCTTCAGTTAACTTACGATAGGTCAATGCACACCCGCCATCCGGTAACCCTAACGAGTTGGAATCAAATCATTTCCTTCGTTCACTACCAAGTTATTCTCCCTTCTTTGGTACACAATGTACCGGGCTTAACCAGGGAACTGTCGGAGATAGGAAATCAATCCAGCTTCGAGAAGTTTTTCAACTCCTTTTAAATAACATCGTGGATTCTTGGATTTACTCTTCTTTGATGTTGGACCGCTGGATGCATTAGGTGGCGAATACAAGGTCGGGTCTACTGGTTGTAAGGTACATTAGGGAGCCAACCATTCCTCTAAATTGAGTTTGGTCAACTGGAATCCCCATGAGATCCTCGTCCAGTTTCAATCGATCCACCATTAGTGTATCGACAAGGTCAGAGAGATCCATTCCATATTTCTTTATGGTTTCGAGAGCATATTTTGCTTGGTTAATAAAGATGCCTCTTGGACTTTGAGAGACTTGTAGTCCTAAGAAAAACGAAATTTGTCTCATCATTGACATCTGAAATTTAGAGTTCATTTCTTTGTAAAATATGTGACACGCATTATGATTTATTGAGGCAAAAATGATGTCATCTACGTATATTTGAACAAGTAGAATATGTTTGCCTGATTTGCGTGTGAATAACGTTGGATCTACGGCACCCTTGAAGAAATTGAGGAAAGAGTCGGCTTCTTCGAGAAGCAGGAAATCACTATCCCCAAATGGAGTTAGGGTAGGAGAAGAAGTAGCAACAATTGGATCATAATACGGAGTGAAATTTCCACTCGCGATTATATCAGTAAAACCAAGAACTTCTTGAGAGTATTCCTCACAAGCCATATCAATGACGTCAATCTTGTTTGCCGTCATGTGAGTGTAATTGGCCGAGTATCTCGAAGTCTGATCCAAATTGTAAGTGATGGCTTCACTTCCTATTCTAAGAGTTAATTCACCCTTGTGCACATCAATCAAAGCACGACTGGTCTTTAAGAAGCACCTCCCGAGAATTAAAGGGACTCGGGGGTCTGGCTCAAAATCTACAACCACAAAGTCGGCTGGAAAGTGAAATACACCAACTTTAACGGAGATGTCTTTTGCAATTCCCATTGGTTTAGAAATTGATCGATCCGCAAGTTCGAGTGTCATGCAAGTTGGAGTAAGATCAGGAAGTGAAAGCTTTTCCCAGACTGAAAATGGCATTAGATTAATGCTAGCACCGAGATCGGCTAATGCTAAGCATTCATCCATCCCTGGAAATTCACAAGGAATCAGGAACTTGCCGAGGTCTCCAAGTTTTCTGGGTAACTTGTTCAAGATGACCGCCGAACAATGTTCATTCATCGAAGTTCGAGCTAGACAGGGTTCATTGGAAGTTCGAGCCACTTCAGTAAGTTTCTCTTTATTCCCAAGTAAGGTTCTTAGAGTCGAGGCGAATTTGGGCATCAAAACAAGAGCATCCGTAAAGCTAATCTCGAAACTCATCTCTTTGAAGATTTCATAGAATTTGTCGATTTGTTCATTAGCTTGATTACGGCTCTTTTCATTATCACGCCTCGAAGGATATGGAAGAGAAACTGAAGGTTTAGTGTTTGGCACGGGAGCAACAATGGGCTCAAAAACTGGAGTTGTGATTGGTTCAGGACCTACCGGAGGTTGGACGGGTGCGGTACTTTGTGAACAAGAAGGGTGCACTTGGTCCTTTGTCACCTCGGGTATTGGCTTCACTACTGAAGAAGTAGGAATTGGAGGTCCTTGATATGCAACACCGCTTCGGGTAGTGATACCCTTTAAGTCTTCTCTAGGGTTAGTAACTGTGTTACCAGGGAGTGTCCCTGACCCTGAAGTAGAAGCGGTATTGGCAGTTACAAACTTAGCCAACATATCAGTCAGATTTGCCATTTGATTATTCAATTTGTTTGTTTCGATTTGCATGCTCTGACCCTGGTTTTGGAGGTTATTTTGCATGTTTCTCATGATAGCATCATTAGCCTTGACGTAGTTGTCAAAATCGTTCTTGGTGACACTGTGTGTCTGAGGAACGGGGGCTTGATAAGCTGGAGACTGATTAACCTGGGGTCTATGAAGTTGATTCTGACTGAAATTGGACTGGTTAAAATTTCCACCTCTGTTTTGGTTGAAATTGCTCTCCCGGTTTTGGTTAAAGTTATTCCCCCGATTGAAATTGTTAGCATTATTAGCTTGAGAGTTCTGAACGGGTGGAAAACCTGGAGGTCTAATATGATTTGCAACCATTTGAGGTCGGAAATTGGAGCTTACTTGGTTGTAATTAGCTGCAGCGGCTTGTGACACATACTCAGAAATGTTGTCCCGATAAACGTTGCCATGAGTGGCTGGACAGTTTTGGTGAGAATGGGCACCACCGCAAGTAACACAACTTAGCTCAACTGCTTTGACAGGTGCAGGAGCTGGAGCTGGAGCAGAAGCTTGGTTCTTCTTGTCTAAGAGCAATGCTCGGACAATATCCTTAAGTTCAGCAACATCAGATGAAACAGCTTGGGTAACACCCCCAAAATGGGTCGCAGCGGAATAAGGATCCGGGGCATGTTACTTCAAGATCAACAGCATAAGATA
>BQNB010094857.1:0-26015 GCA_026074375.1 Tanacetum coccineum
AGGGTAACTTGGTAATTTTCTTAATTACTCTTAAGGTTATATTTTATATATACTTTACGTGTATAAAACTTTACACATCAATGGTCATAGAATTAAGCACTACTTTGGAGGGGACGTATCACAATTGGTTGTCCCGGATCTCTAAACCTTCCCCAAGGACAAATGAATTCGGGGATTGGGTTAAGCTTAGTGACCCTAAACAAGCGCTTCGTGGGAGGCACCCCATGCTTATCCATTTTTCTTCTTTCTTATTTCTATTGTGATGTGAGGAGGCTTGTACTCTTCCAATTCTTGTTGTTTGTACTTGTGATTTTTTGTAGGATTGACCCAAAATTTTCTAAAGACTCTCGTGTTCGGTGTTTTGTCCCGGTCCACTCGAGCTTCCTAGCCTTTGCTTGCAATTATTTTGGGAAAATTTGATATCCTAGATTATTATCGACTAACATTTATCTTTTAGCATACTTGATAAACGGCTTGAGATTTTTGTGATACTCTCTTCATGCTTGGGTTATGCATTCGACTTTTTGAGTTCTAGTATGGGTTTTTGTGTAACACCCCCAAATTGGGTCGCAACAAAATAAGGGTCCGGGGTGTGTTACTTCTCATATCAATAACACAAGATATATATAGAACGACCAAAAAGTCGTTTTAAAACTGATACATTGGATTTAACAAATGTTTGATACAAATAGCCCGAAGCTTTAACTTGTTCATTGTTATTATTACAAAGATACTGGTTCCCAACACATGAGTTTCCCAAAACATAATGCAACCATATCTTTAGCATGACATCCCAAAACAAAATCACCAATGTATCCTTGGCACCTTATGCTTACTGATCTCCTGAAAAATATTGCATTAAAATGTCAACAATAATGTTGGTGAATTCATAGGTTTGATAAATCATATATTGTAGGACCACAAGATTTCCCAAGTGTATGATAATGCAACAGATGCAGACATCATATAAATGTAATTACGTTGCCCTAAGCTCATGACACTGAAGCTCGACATAAATGAATACCATATAAATGGCCTACATTGCCCGTGATGATGTTCTAACCCGCAACATCCTATGTTCGACATGGTATACGTTCGTTTGCCCAGTGATAGCTAATCACCCGAATGGGGATGTCAATCCCAATAGATCTATTCATAACATTCGCGCTCATAATCCAGTAACTGACAGTTCATGATAATGGGCTCAACTGGGGTTATCGCTACTTAGGCAACACGTAATCATAATATAAAACTTAACCACTTGTGTCCAGTTATAAAACATTGCATGTTTCTCACCCCAAAAACTTGTAAAACAAATCATGTAAAACGTGGGGCTATGAACTCACCTTGAGTGAGCGAATATCAAGTATATCACAAATAATGCGTCACGCAAATCGTCAGATGCAACCTATTTAATTTAAGGTCGTATAAGTACTAATCACATTGGGTAACTACTACCATATATCATTCTATATAGCTAATCACCATCTAATTGTTTTGGTAAAATTGTGTTTAATAAGTTAAAACGTTTATAATTTCCGTTGTAGTAAAACTGGCGTAACTTTCGCGTTTCAAGTCCGTTTCTTGCGTTTCTTATGTCCACGTTTTTGTATTAAGACGAGTTATCAATATTTGACATTTTCATATTTTTAGTCCCTTGATGAACAGTACTTTTTACTGTTCACACAAGTTATAAAGTTATTTTTATAGTTTTTGTTATCGTAAAACCCGTAAATGTCGTATTTTCTTCGTTATAGCTCCGTTTTTAACGATTCTTTCGAGCACGTTCTCATAATTGAAAGTTCTATTTATTTAGGAGGTTTAAAAAAATATATGTTTCTGTCATGAATAGTAACTTTTATAAAAATAGTTTTATAAAAGTATTTATTGTCGTAAACTCGCGTAATCCGTAACTTCTTTGTTTTTAGTCGAACAATTATGATTCTTATCATTTTGGAATCCTAGAAATGTGTATAATCTGTTAAAAATATCAAACTTTATGTTTTGTATAATTTTTATAAAAGTTATTTTATAAACCCGTTTAATTAACGTAAATCGTATTTTTATCGTACCTTTTTCGTTATTAATCCGTTTTTCACGTTCTTTACATATTTGGAATCGTCGTGAAGTGTACTATCTTTATATTTCATAATATGGCTGTCATAGGACATGAACCAAAACAGCCTCTAAATGTCCTTTTGAGTTTATTTGTATAACTTTGTTTTTATAACTTACTTTCTATACTTTTCAACTTAATAATTACCACAAGCCTTTTATAATTACATATGTTCATATATGTCTTACATATAATAAAATCCATTAGTTCATATCTTGTCCAAATATCCAAGTTAACAAGTCCATAATGATTACTTTAATCACAACTTTCTTAAGTAATCCTTAAAACCCTAATTTATTGTACATAACATGTCATCACTTAACCAACAGCTACAAACACTTATAACCCCATTATATTCAAGATATTACCAACCTAATAGTCATATGAAAAAGTACAAAAGCCATAATCACAAGTAAAAATCCCTTTTACATGTTCAAAAGTCCTAAATGGTGATTTTACTATATAGAACATCATATACATATAAAATCATGAAAATGAAAAGATAAAGGTTTTAGGTAACCTTAGTGATGAATGATGATGATGAGAAATAAGTGCTAAACCCTTGTTTAGACTCAAAACCAAAGCTTGCAATTATGAAAACCCTAGATTAGGTTATAAACCCTAATCTTACTTTCTTTGCTTCAATAAGTGAAAATGGTTAACCAAGGCTTGCAAACACCTTAGTATATCTTAGGAATGATGTGTGATGGCTTGAATATGTTGTAGAAAAATTTGTATGGATTGTGTATAAGGGTGAGTTTGAGCCGTAGGCTTCAAAGAGAGAAAATGAGAGGTTTTGATCTTTTACACCAATTGTTTGTGTTGTATGTGTTATAACTCTGTATACTTGTATTAGTAGGACTTTGGTCAAAAAAATGGCAATAGTGATGTCTTGGGAAAAAGATGAGGGTCTTAAGGAAGACCATGGTCAAATGGAGACCATATTAAGGGGCGGGTTTAATGGCAGAGTATTTGGTACATAGACCACTTGTGTAAATTGTGTGCTCATGTTCCTTTTGTTGGTGTTAGCCGTGGATTGGGGGGGGGGGGGGGGAATGGGTTTCTAGAAGTCTTTTGATATTTACAAAGTATCTAGTGAATTATATGTAAGTTATAACTTGTAGATTTTGTATAAAAGTGTTCATTTGTACATGTTTATGTCTTGGTTGGTTTTTCTTGTGTACAAAGTAACATATGATATTAACTTGGGTAAAGTTTAATAAAACTTTAAGTATTGGGTATAATCGTGGGTATTTGTTGAAGTGTAGAATTATTTTTGTGGTTCAGGGAATGCCTAAACTTAATTTATCGCGAAACGTATACGCTTTACGTATCCGATAAAAATAAAATGAACAAAGACCATAATTATTCTCAAAATAATTATTTAATACTTTATTGATGTAAACGTTTAATTGTTTGATGCCCGTTTACACTGAACGCTAATTTTTTTGTGCTTACGCGATTTTACTATAATACATGAAATTAAAGCAAACCGTACAACACACTAAAAATAAAAATAATTTATGACGGGTCGTCAATGACTGTGAAAACACCACGGGGTGTTATAGACTTCCCCCGTTAAACGAGCCTTGTCCTCAAGCTTACGATGCAACACTTGACGACGGTGGCTGTTCTTTGGCGGTGAAGAGGTGTGCTGATTTCTTCTTGAATTGGTCCACATGTCCCACGTGACTCATGACCTCCTTTGGAGTTTTCCCATCTGAAACCTTAGACTACTGGTAGCGGCTTTCGCTTCATCTGTTTTAACTTCGATGTCCATGATCTCAACGGTCCTCACCAAACTGGAAGTTGCTCCGTCACAAACTAAAGTCCATCCAACGGAACGGCTAACGGTTCGTCGACATAGCACTTTTTCAAGTTGGATACATGAAATGTATTGTGAACCCTGCTTAGCTCTTCTGGAAGCCCGAGCTTGTAAGCAACCTCTCCAACATTTTCGAACACCTTGAAAGGTCCAACATACCTGGGGTTTAACTTCCCCTATTTTCCAAACTGCGACCCCTTTTCTCACGGCAAACTTTTAGAGCATAACTTTATCCCCGACTTGGAATTCCATCGGTTTACGCTTCAAATCGGCGTAACACTTCTGTCGATCATGAGCGATTTGCATCCTTTGCTTGATTTGGACAATTTTCTCAGTTGTCTCTTGAATTAGTTCTGGACCGAGGATTTGAGCTTCTTCAACTTCGGTCCAACAAACAGGTGAACGACACTTTCGACCATAAAGTGCTTCAAATGGTTCGGCCTTTATCAACAGACCTGTGTTTTCAAGTCCATTGACGACGTCGATAAATCCTTATATTTTATTTTAGCGTTGTGCGCGTTGCTGTAATTTCATGAATTAAGTTTAAATCGCGTAAGTTAAAAATTGAGCGATCCAAATAAACGTGCTCAAACAATTAAATGTTTACTTCAAGTAAGGGTTTTATATATTAGTTTTGAGATTAATTATTAACATTGTCATTTTATTTTTATC
The DNA here is from genome assembly GCA_026074375.1 of Tanacetum coccineum. Lineage (NCBI taxonomy): Eukaryota > Viridiplantae > Streptophyta > Magnoliopsida > Asterales > Asteraceae > Tanacetum > Tanacetum coccineum. Next base: position 4,614 of record BQNB010094857.1, read on the forward strand.
GATACGTAAAGTGTATAACGTTTACCGCGAAAATTGCGTTAAAGGCACTGCCCTGAACCACAAAAAACTTTTCTACGCTTCAACAAATACCACTTTTATACCCAATACATAAAAGTTGCAAAATATATCATGTATATCTTATATTCCGAAAATTTTGGCCAAATATACAAGTAATATAAGGAAAACTCTTCCAAGTTGGTCAAAAGAAACAAACCATACCTCATTTTATACTACACATACTAGTCCATTTCTTGTGTCTAAGACCATAGACCATCCATCCCCAGGACCATACCAATGTATCCCTGACCAAGACTTAAACACCAATTTATACAGGTATCTATAAGGATTAAGTCTTTCATTTGCCTAAAACACTTTAAACAAAAATCAAACTCATACTCCCCTTTAGCTCACATATAAGCTTTCGGAAAAAATACACACACCTTTAACAATCCGACAAAAATTTTATAACCTCTTTACATACACTCTCATATCCTATCTAAGATCCCTCAAGTATTTTGAAGCTGATTAATTATTACAAGTATTGAAGTAAAAAAAAAAAAAACAAGAAATCCAGATTAGGGTTTGTTATTTGGAAACAAGGGTTTTTCCGTAAGTGCAAGACTTGGGTCTTTTAAAAAGGCTAAGCACGGGTTTAGCATTTGTTTCTCATCATCATCATACATCATAAGGTCTATTTTAAACCTTTATGCTTTCATTTTATGAGTTTTCATGCATATGGTTATTCTATGTTAGCTTAAATCACCATTTAGAGGATTTATCATGAAAAAATAGATATTTCTACTTTAAGATGAACACATGGATTTACTTTTGATATATGTTTTGGTTTATTACATATATCACGTTAAAAAGGATGATAATAAATATGGTATTCACATGTTGTTTTGGTGTAAAATATGACCAGATACTCATTAAGGGTTTTGAAAGGATCAAGGAATATGTTTAAAGTGGAAGTAATAGCAAATGGCATGTTAAACTTGTTTATGGACTTGTAAATCATGTTATTAGAAACACTAAAAATAAGTCATGTTGGAAGAAAATACACTTGTACACTTATGGTTTATATGTAAAAGTGACTAAATATAAACTTGTGTTAAAAAGGTTAATTATGAAAGTTAAGGGTTAAAAGTATGATATGGACTTGGTAAACTTGGACATATGAGAACTATTATGGTACCATGGACTCTTATTATATGTATCACATATGACATATATGAAATATAAGACTTGGTGTAATTTACAAAAGTGGAAAAATATGAAAACAAGGATATATATGGATTTAACAAACTATCACAAACAATTCGTCAAAAAAGTAGAAATTTAAACATATCCATTTTATGTTTTTATAAGATAATACATTTCACGACGATTCCGAAAAGGTAAGAAACTTGTCAAACAGATTAATAACGAAAAAGTTACGTTAAAAACGAGTTATCAGATTTTAATAAAACGAAGGCTTAAAGGATTTTTTATAAAAACATTTTTAAAAAAAATTTAAACAGCTAGGGGTTGATATTTTAATAAATAATACACATTTTTAGGATTTCAAAATGATAAGAATCGCAATTTTTCAATTTTATAAGAACGAGCTATGAATTTTCGCGAGTTTAAAACGACAATTAATACTTTTAATAAAACTGATTTATATAAAAGTTAACTATTCTTGACAGAAAGTTTATATTATGTAAACCTCATAAAATTTAGTAGTAACTTTCAAAAACTAGAACGGCCTCGAAAGAAAATCACTAAAAACGGAGGCTATAACGAAATAAAATACGACATTACTGGTTTTATGACAACAAATACGTTTTATAAATAAAACTCAGTCTGTCATGAACAGTAAAGTTACTGTTTATCAGGGGACTAAAAATTTATAAAATGTCAAAAATATCGATAACGCTCCGTCTTTCTAACGAGAAAGATGGGCATTAAAGAAACGGCGAAGAATCGGGTTTAAAAACGCAGAAAGTTACGCCAAGTTTGCTAAAACGTTAATTATAAACGTTTAACCTTATTAAACACAATTTTACCAAAACCAATAGTTGGTGATTGAGCTTTATAGAATATTTATGTGGTTATCAATACATATTACTAGAGTTTCATAATGAGCCTCTTCGATGGCGTAACGGACGAGTTTGTTGGGATTTACATTTATAGTGTCCTAACTTCCTCGTACACATGACATAGACCTCTTTAATTATATGCCCGAACGAAAGAACATGTAAACAACATAGGAGTTATAGTCAATGTTGTTGAATTAAAGTAACTCGTTACTTATTCGACCTTATATTTAATTAGGTTGTCATTTGATCAATTCGCGTGACCGTTATTTCTGTGATACACTTGGCATTTCTCACTTCAGGTGAGTTCATGATGCCCACGTTTAAACATGCTTTTTTGTTTTACAATTTTTTGGGGTTGAAAAACATGTCTAATGTTTTACAACTTGAACAAGTGGTTTAAGTTTCACATTATATGACTACATGTTGCCTAAGTGCGATAAACCCAATGCTGAGCTCCATTATCAGAACATGTTAATTACGAGCGCGGTATTTATAAATTAGATCTCTTTGTGTTTGACAACCCCGTTTCGGACGATTAGCTATCAGCTAGGGAAACGAACGTATACCATGACGATTATAAGGATGTTCGGTTAAACATCACCACGGGCAATGAAGCCATTATTTTGGCATCCATACACGTCAAGCTTCATTTCATGAGCTTAAGACAACGTAATTACATTTATATGATGTCCTCATTCCTTTGCATTATCATACACTTGGGAGATCTTGTGGTCCTTACAATATTTGATTATCAAGACCTATGAATTCACCAACATTAATGTTTGACTTTTAAAAGCAATGTTTTTCAGGATCACTAAGCACAAGGTGTGCGATGGATTACATGGGTGGTTTTAGAATTGGATGTCAACAGAAAGATTTTGTCGCAATTCCATTTTGTTATCTGTAATGGGCTGAAAATCTTTGTATTTTGATCAAGTGAACAAGTTAAAGCTTCGGGCTTGATGTAACAATTACTTTTGTTAAATCCAATGTATCGTTTCAAACGACTTTTTTGTCGTTCTAAATATATCTTGAGTTATTGATCCGGGAGAAGTAACACGCCCCCGGACCTTATTCCGCTGTGACCCAATTTTGGGTGTTACAGATTGGTATCAGAGCCAAGGGTTATCAGAGAACCAGGGTCAAATGTTTTTGCTGGACTATGAAACCATTTTCAAACAAAGATTCATATCAACGGTTTACACGGGACATACATATGTGCATACATTCAGCATACAACTAATTGTTCATAAGTTGGTTACGTAGATGCATTCATATTGATATACATGTTTATAATATTAAAATTTGTATTACTATAAGAGTCTTATATTAAGATACTAATATAAGCTAGTTGAATTTTTTAGATTCAGTTCAAGTCAGATTCGGATGAATCAGGGATTTACATCACCGCGGAGGTTTCCAGCCCATTTAGGATCTATCAAGACATTCGGATCACCCTAGAGCCGATGATCGACGAGTTACTTGAGCTAACCGTACATGGCCAGAGGTCCCATACTTGGAGGACGCTCTTCAGGCCCCACCCACACCCAAACTAACACCTTCCTAGCATACACCCGACCGCAAAACAACTTTGTTCGACTCCCACCGACCTTACTGTTAATGAATTAAAACTCTAGATTAATTGCCTAACAGGATCCGGAGGAGCAGAGCAGGCACCGACCTTCGCCAATTTAATGTTCAGGATGCCCTTAGCATGCTGATGACGAGATCGTTGCTGAGGACCAGCCATATGCTGAGGACGCCTCACCTATGGCACAGTCACCTGATTATTTCGGAGTCAGATCCTGAGGCAGATCTCCCGGAGGAGGATTACATGAGACCTCAGGAGGATCCTATCAGACTAATTCCTGCGGAGGGAGGAGATTGACAGATGAAGGAGATGGACATCGAGGATGAAGAGGACAGATTAATATGGAAGTCAGGCTGATGATGAGGAGATGAGGATGACGAGATGGATGTTGAGATTGACGAGGAGGCGGAGGAGGAGCACCCAGCTCCTGCCTACCCTGCGTATTTTGTTTGCTTTACCACTACTCCCCATCGGCAAGGAGACTGAGCCTTGTGAGACTGATGAATCTGCGGCCACACCACCACTACCCTTGTATATTGGTATTACAGCCAAATTACTATTCCAAGCCATTACCTATACCAGCATGTCTGATTCGAGGTTGCAGACTGCTTTCTATATCTTCCCCACGCTAGCATCACCACTATCCTCCAGGTCTTCATCAAACGACACCAGTACGACAAATCGATCAACACAAACACCAATCCAAAACCACAAACCAACAACATACTTACAAACAACCTCCAAATACAACCATACGACCTCACCTACTTCACAATAGAACAACACTAAATCGCAAAGAAACCCTCCACACATGAATGAATACTAATCACAAACATACAAATCACAAACCAATTTAAAACCACAAAAAGACACACACCCCGAGAAACAAACAACAAACATACTCATTCAAAAAACAACACACAATCCACAAATAAACAACAGCATCGGTCAAAACACATCCCAAACACCACACACCACGATACTAACACAAACACCAAATAAAAATATCCAATGCACATCAATCCAAAAAACATCACCCAAGAATCACCCGTCGACACCAACATAAACATGTGAATCAATCACAAAAAAAAAAAAACTCAACAAAAAAAAAAAAAAAAAAATCACCCACACGAAACAACTACACCACCCCAGATTCCTTTCCCACTATCACCACCCTCACCTGTGTTGACAGCACCACCTCCTAGTCCTATTCGTTCATTAGGCTATCGAGCTGCCCACGATTCGGATGAGAGCTGAGGCTGCAGCTACTTCCCATTCTCTACCATTACCACCACCTTTCATACTCTCCCCCACCAGACCAGATGCACCAACCACCCTGCCAACCATCAGCTCCATACTTCATTCCCACCAATATACTACCCATCTGGACAGTCATAGAGAGGGCAGACCCCGATTAACCTACCACCGTCGATGGGTTAGGTATCGCTCTGGGTCCTAAGTATGAGGTAGAGAGAAGCTCGCCGCGGCTGCTGCTAGAACCGCTGAGGTTTTAATGCTGAGTATGGTTTTGTTGCCACTATGGACAGGGTATTAGGCGTTGACCTCAGAAGAACTTGGATATGGGATCACAGATTCCCATGGGATGAGATTTGTTGAGAACCTTACAGGAGCCTCATTTAGTTCCGATACATATTGGTTGCACACATGAGAGAGTATTGAGTCATGGTTAGGCGAGAATACAGATGAATCTACACGAGTTAGTTGACGAGCAGGGAAAAGAACAGCTATTGGCCGTCGGGTCATATGCTGTTTAGAGATAGACGAACTCAATGCACATACACGTCAAGCTCAATTGAGACCGAGGCTGGGATGTCCAAGAGAGGCTTGGGGACGAGCGATGGATGCTAGCGATCTTGCTCATGGAGAGGTTATTTCACTACGCACCACAGTTCATGCACAGATGTCAGAGATCACAGAGTTACAGTCAGCGGACCGTAGGAGACAGAGAGCGATTTCTGATTTGCTAGAGACAGACCGCAGGAGGCGTGAGGAGATGAGAGAGTTGACGAAGTCTGCTGATTGACCGACACAGCAGATTGTTTCAGACCCTAGGACTTTATGCAGACACTACAGAGAGAGATGATTCCACTTCAGGGACTGGTCACCACACTGCAGGGGCAGGTGACAGCCTTACAGGGACAGGTGATGACATTACAGGGGCAGGTTACTGCATTACAGGGACAGCAGGGACCCGCTGGGGGTCCTGCACAGCCGGAGCTGCCAGAGGAGGCTGGTAGCAGTTCTTAGATTAGACTTTATTATGGCTAGTTGTTTTGTATATAGCCTACTAAGGTACGGATAATCCCGGCTAGTAAGGCTTTAGGTTATTATGCTTACTTTGTAACCTAAACATTATGATCATTTTGTATCGAAACCAATCATGTATGTTTTCCAGTTATATATGAAATGGTAATATTATGTCATGTTTATAATCGAATTTGTGGTGAATGAATGTCGATTTGGTTATCCCGTTGTTAATTACAATTCAATTGTACATTTCACTGTGTGATGTGATCTCACTTTATTTATCATGGATATGTCATGTCCATGGTTATGATTTGATGAATATCTACGATATTATGTATTTTCTTGGAGTAACGAAAATGGCACCAAAGTCGAAACTACAAGGTCATCGCCCGTCAACAACAACAACAGACCAACAGACAAACCACAACCACTACGGTCGACTAATGCCCCAACTCTAACCTATGATTAACCAAGTGTCAGTGCCGCTTTGGCAAGCACGTGACGCAACCAGGAATGGGCACTGAATGCCATTCTCGGGACACCGGGTGTCAGGGGATCGTGATACGCGTTGCTAGAGAATGCACTTACCAGATTTCATGAAGTGCAAACCTCTTGTAATTTTAAGCACTGAGGGAAGGTTGAGTTAACCCCAATGGTTTGAAAGAATGGAGACTTCTTCAGAATAAGCAACTGCTCAGTGGAAAGCCCAGATCAATTTTTCCTACTTTGTACCCTTTTAGCAGTGCTCTAACATGGTGAATACCCTATGTTAATGACTGTTACTCATATGTTGCATATTCAATGACTTGGTAGAGCTGAAGAAGAAGATGACTGACAAGTAATGTCCACAAACGTAATGAAGAATGCTGAAGGCTGAGTTGTGGAACTTGAAGGTAATAGGTACTTATTGGTCAAGTACAGAACCAACGTTTCAAGAGCTAGCACTACTGGTGTGTAGGATGTTTCCCTGGAGGGAGGCAGACAAAATTGAAAGATATGTCTGTGTACTACTGCCCGACATGAAATCCATGGAAACATCAGCTTCCAATCCACAACCATGCAAGAGGCTATTGAAAATGGCCACAGAATTGATGGACAAGATAGAGTTCAGTACCATGCAGAGAGACAACTGAAAACAAGGGAGGAAGTTAGAAAACACTTCCGAAACACCAGAACCAAACAACAACAAACAAAAACAAAGCAGAACACAGACAGGGCCCCCCATACACTGCTGGATCAGCGATAAGAAACAATATGGGGGATCTACACCCTTATCTCAAAATGCCATTACCAACCAGATGATGGGTCCGTAGTGCCTCCTTCAGCTGTGCTAAAAATGTAACCAATAGTCACATTTCGCTCGTGACGTAGGGGTCCGGAATTGCCAACTAACAATAACAACCAAGAAGGGCACCGGATCTGGGTCAGAAACCTACTTGTTTTGAGTGCGGAGCTCAGGGACACTTCAAAAGGATTTGTTCCAAAATGAAGAACAACAAAGGCAAACCGTGGAAATCAAGCAGGGCAATGACCGGGCTCCAGGCAAAAGGTATGTGGTTGGAAATGCGGGCAAACCCAACAAAAAACTTCGTTGCGGGTACGTCCTCTAAACAACCGCTATGGTTATATCTTATTTGATACGGGACCCCATCGAAGTGTTTGTCTACTGCATTTAGCTCCCAAATTGGCATCACGCCATCTATCACTATTATGATGTCGAACTAGCTGACGGGAGGATAATTGGGTTAAACACTATAATTAAGGGTTGCACATTAAACTTCCTAAACCACCAATTCAACATAAACTTAATGCCTGTAGAACTTGGTAGTTTTGATGCTATAATCGGGTATGGATTGAGTTTGGCAAAGTACCAAAGCGTCATTTTGAGCCGGGAAGATTGTATCGCATTCATGAAAAATACAAAAAAAAGTTAAAAGTACTTAATCATACACGTGATGAAGTACCCCAGGGAAATGTGGACACATTAAACATCATTTCTTGCACTAAAAACGAGAAGTACATGGAAAAAGGGTTTCCTATCTTTCTGGCACATGTCACTACAAAAGAAATTGAAGACAAGTCAGAGAAGAAGCGACTTGAGGACGTACCGATAGTCCAAGACTTTCCTGAAGTATTCCCTGAAGACTTGCCGGGTCTTCCTCCGACTCGACAAGTGGAGTTTCAAATTGATTTTGGTACGCTGGTGGCCGCACTCTGTACAAGCACGGCAACTTATCGATTGGCGCCTTCTAAAAGGAAGTGAGTTATCTGAGCAACTGAAGGAGCTATCAGACAACAGGCATATAAGCCCATTTCCTCGCCCTGGGGAAGCTCCGGTCTTGTTTGTTAAGAAGAAAGAACGATCGTCCTGGATTTGCATGATTACTGAAATGAATAAACTAAACGGTGAAGAAACCGGTATCCCGCTATACTCCAAATTGATGATTTATTTGATCAGCTTCAAGGGTCGAGTATCTACTCGAAGATCGACCTAAGATCAGGTTATCACCAATTGAAGGTTCGAGAAGAAGACATTTCAAAGACTGCTTTCAGAACTCGTTACGGCCATTATGAATTTCAAGTTATGTCGTTTGGTATGACGAACGCACCTGCCGTATTCAGGGTCCTTAAATAGGGTAATGCAAACCATTATCTAGATAATATTCCGTGATTGTCTTTATGACGATAATCTTGATATATTCAGAAGAAATAAGAAAGAACACGAAGAACACCTTAAGGCATATCCTTGGAATTGCTTAGACAGAAGAGTTGTTATGCCAAGTTTTCCAAATGTGAATGTGTGGATTCCCCAAAGTATAAGTTCCTTGGTCACGTGATCCATAGCTGAAGGAATTCCTATGGATCCAGCCATAGATTGAATCCATTAAAGATTGGACAACTCCTAAGTCACCAACGGAGATCCGTCAATTTTTAGGTCTTGCTGGGTATTACCGGAGGTTCATTAAAGGGTTTTCAAAGATCGCCAAACCAATGACTAAGCTTACTCAAAAGAAGGTCAAGTTTGAGTGGGGCGATAAACAAGAAGCAGCTTTTCAACTGTTAAAGCAAAAGTTGTGTAGTGCACCAATCTTAGCTATTACCAGAAGGAAGCGGAAGATTTCATCGAATACTGCGATGCCTTCGAAGAAAGGATTTGGTCGCAGTGTTGATGCAAGAGAAAAAGTGATTTCTTTATGCATCACGCAGTTGAAATTCATGAGAAGAACTACACTACGCATGATTTAGAACTCTTGTGTAAGTGGTATGCGTCTCTCAAGTCTGGAGGACATTAATTATATGAAACTAAGTGTACGGTGTTCACACCGATCACAAGATTTGCAACACATTTTAGAATCAAAAAGAGTTGAACATCGAGCAACGCCGATGTTTAGAGTGTCCAAGTGATTACATTGCGATTTTCGTTATCACCCGGGAAAGCAAATGTCGTTGCTATGCTTGACAGGAAAGAACGAGAACACCTTTAAGAGTTCAACCTTTGTTGTTATACTATTAGTTTGGATCTTTCATTCCCAAAACAGATCTTCAATGCTCAGACCGAAGCGTGAAAACCAAGAACATTAAGAGTGAAGACGTTGGGGGAATGTTAAATTCAAACGCTAAATTGTCCAAAGCAATTAGAAGAACATAGAGTTGGAACCACTAGCAGGATGGAACCCTGTGCCTCAATGGCTAAGCTGTACCTTGTTATGGCGTTTTGCGGACTGTGATCATGCACGAATCCCACAAATCAAAATACTCTATTCATCCGGGTTCCGACAAAATGTACCGAAGAACATGAAAAAGCTATATTGGTGGTCCCAACATGAAAGCCGACATACCAACTTTATGTTAACAAGTGTTTGACCATGTGCTTAAGGTCAAGGCCGAACAGTCAAAGGCCATCCAGATTGTATGGTACAAACCTAAGATACCCGAATGGAAGTGGGATAACATCACTAAGGATTTTGTCCCAATAGCTTCCTAAGACGTCTCAAGGCAAAACACAATTGGGTGATCTTACCGACGCACTAAGTCTCGATCTTCACACCGATGAGAGAGACCGATCCTTTGGATAAGCTTGCAAGATTATACCTAAAGGAGGTGGTCACGAGGCATGGAATACCTATCTTAATCATTTGTGATCGTGACCCAAGATTCGCATCAAATTTTTGGAGGTCACTCCAGAATGCTTTGGGTACTAATTTGGATATGAGTACTGCGTACCACCCACAAACAGACGGGCAAAGCGAGAGGACCATTCAAACTCTCGAGGATATGCTGCGTGCTTTGTGTCAATCGACATCGTGAAAAAACAAGGGTTGGGTTAGACCATTGCCATTAGTCGAGTTCTCATAAACAATAGCATCAACGCCACTTAAGTGCCGCGACCATTGAAGCACTTAGGTCGAAAAGTGTCGGTCACCCTGTTTGTTGGACCGAAGTTGGAAAGCTCAAATACTCGTCCAGAATTAATCAAGAAAAACCACTGAGAAAATCATCCAGATCAAGCAAAAAGATGCAAGCTTGCTCTGATCGACAAAGAGTTACCCGATCTGAAGCGTAAACCAATGGAATTCAGAGGTCGGGGAATAAAGTTTATGCTTAAAAGTTTTCGCCTTGGAAAGGGGTCGTACGTTTTGGGCAAACGAGGGAAGTTAAACCCTAATAGGTAACGTTGGACCTTTTAAGGTGATAGAAAGGGTTTGGAGAAGTTGCTACAAAGCTTGAAATTCCAATGATAGAGTAGAGTTCATAATACGTTTTCATGAATCTAATATGAAAAATAATTACTTAACACTTGCTTGATGTAAACATTTAATTGTTTGATGCCCGTTTATATTGAATGATCATTTTTAGCTTACACGAGTTAACTTAACGATTACGATTTAAAGCAAACTCGTACAATACTAAAAAAACATAGTGGATTTATTGACATTATAAATGACCCTAAAACACGGGGTGTTATAGTCTCCCCCCGTTAAGTGATCCTTGTCCTCAAGGCTTAAGACGCGGCACTTGACGGCGGTGCGGTCTTTGTGAAGAGGTGTGGATATTTCTTCCTGAATTGATCTTCGCGTTCCCATGTGAACTCAGGACCTCTCTTGGAGTTCCATCGAACCTTGACTAATGGGATGCGGCTTCGCTTCAACCGTTTAACTTCACAGTCCATGATTTCTACCGGCTCCTCGACAAATTGAAGCTTGTCATCAAAATGAAGTCCGTCCAACGGAACGGCTAATGGTTCGTCGGCATAGCACTTTTTCAAGTCGTGTACCCTGCTCAGCTCTTGCGAAAGCTCAAGCTTGTATGTAACGGATCCAACCTTTTCCAACACCTTGAATGGTCCAATGTACCTAGGGTTCAACTTCCCCCGTTTGCCAAAACGTACGACCCTTTTCCAAGGCGAAACTTTAAGCATAACTTTATCCACAACTTGAAACTCCATTGGCTTACGCTTTAAATCCGCATAACTCTTTTGTCGATCGTGAGCAGCTTGCATTCTCTGCTTGATGAGAACGATCTTATCAGTTGTTTCTTGAATCAGTTCTGGACCAAGGAGTTGAGCTTCTCCAACTTCGGTCAACAAACAGGTGAACGACACTTTCGACCGTACAATGCTTCAAATGGTGCAGCCTTGATGCTAGCGTGATAGCTATTGTTATACGAAAACTCGACTAATGGAAAATTGTTAACCCAAAGCCCTTTCCAAAGTCGATCGCACAAGCACGCAAACAATAACCTAAGAGTTGAATAGTCCCTCCTCGCTAGTCCATCCTTTTTAGATGATACGCAGTACTCATATCCAAGTTAGTACCCAAAGCATTCTGAAGTGACTTTCAAGAAATTTGATGCGAACCTCGGTCCGCGATCACAAAAGCTGAGACAGGTAATTCATGTCCTTGTGACAACCTCCTTAGGGAACATTCTTGCAGTTTATACAAAAGGATCAATCACCTTCCTCGTATCGAAGAAGCAGACTTAGTAGTCGGTCACGATCACCCAAATAGGTCGTAGCCTTGCGACAACTTAGGAAGCTTGTGACAAACATCCATAGTTATGTTGTCCCACTTCCATTCAGGTATCTTGGGTTGTACGCAACAATCCTGATGGTCTTTGATGTTCGGCAACCTTGGACCTAGCACAGTCAAACACTTGCAAACAAAAGGGGCTATTGTCGGGCTTTCCATATTGTGCCAACCAATATGGCTTCCTTCATATCTTGGTACATCTTGTCGGAACCCGGATGAATAGAGTATTTTGACTTGTAGGACTCGTGCATAATCACAGTCCTCAAGTCGCCATAACATGGTAACCAACTCCTGCCATTGAAGCATAGAGTTCCATCCGCACGCGGTTCCAACTTTTCCTTTCTAACTTTCTCCGGATCCTTAGCATTTTCAAGCAACATGCCTCCAACATCTTCGTTCTTGATGTTCTCTGGTTTTCGTGCTTCAGTCTGAGCATTCAAGATTTGTTTGGGAAGATCCAAGCCAATAGTCATGACTAAGGCTCGAACTCTTAATGGTTGATCTCTCTCCTTCCTGCTTAGAGCATCAGCAACAACGTTTGCCTTTCCCGGGTGATAACGAATCTCACAATCGTAATCACTGAGCAACTCTAACCAACGACGTTGCCTCATGTTCAACTCTTTCTGATTAAGAATGTGTTGTAGACTCTTATGATCAGTGAACACCGTGCACTTGGTTCCATACAGGTAGTGCCTCCAAATCTTGAGAGCGAACACTACTGCTCCAAGTTCTAAATCATGAGTCGTATAGTTCTTCTCATGAATCTTCAGTTGGCGTGATGCATAAGCAATCACCTTTTCTCTTTGCATTAACACAGTGCCCAAACCCTTCTTTGAAGCATCGCAGTATGCGATAAAATCTTCGCTTCCTTCAGGTAAGGCCAGGATTGGTGCACTGCACAACTTCTGCTTCAACAGTTGAAAAGCTGCTTCTTGTTTATCACCCCACTCAAACTTGACCTTCTTCTGGGTGAGCTTGGTCATCGGTTTGGCGATCTTCGAAAACCCTTCAATGAATCTTCGATAATACCCAGCAAGACCTAAAAATTGACGAATCTCCGTTGGCGACTTAGGAGATGCCCAATCTTTAATGGATTCGATCTTGGCAGGATCCACATGAATGCCCTCACTATCAATCACGTGACCAAGGAACTGTACTTTGGGAATCCAAAATTCACACTTGGAAAATTTGGCATACAACTCCTCTTTCTAGCATTCAAGATTTGCTTAAGGTGCTCTTCATGTTCTTGCTTGTTCTTTGAATAATCAAATATCATCAATACAGACAATCACGACATTATCCAGATAATTGTAATGCACACCCGATTCATAAGGTCCATGAATACGGCAGGTGCGTTCGTCAAACCAAATGGCATAACTTGAAATTCATAATGGCCGTAACGAGTCCTGAAAGCGGTTTTTGGAATGTCTTCTTCTCGAACCCTCAGTTGGTGATAACCTGACCTTAGGTCGATCTTCGAGTAGACACTCGACCCTTGAAGCTGATCAAATAGATCGTCAATTCTTGGAAGTGGATAACGGTTCTTCACCGTTAGTTTATTCAATTCCCGGTAATCAATGCACATCCGGAATGATCCGTCTTTCTTCTTGACAAACAAGACCGGAGCTCCCCAGGGTGAGGAACTGGGTCTTATAAAGCCTTTGTCAGATAGTTCTTTTAGTTGCTCTGACAACTCTTTCATTTCAGAAGGTGCCAATCGATAAGGCGCCCGAGCTACGGGTGCAGCACCAGGTATCAAATCGATTTGAAATTCCACTTGTCGAGTCGGAGGAAGACCCGGCAAGTCCTCAGGAAATACTTCAGGAAAATCTCGAACTATTGGTACATCCTCAAGTCGCTTCTTCTCCGACTTGTCTTCAACCTCCTTTGTAGTAACATGTGCCAAAAAGACTGGACATCCTTTTAGCATGTATTCTTGTGTTTTAGAGTACGAGATAATGTGCAGACGAGCCTCGTGTCCCTGGTTGCTTCCGTCACCGTGAACAATTAATGTTCATTCCCCAGGGGAATACGAACTACTTCTCGGCAGCATACAATGATTGCTTGGTACATTGCCAACCAGATCCATGACCAATTATAGCGTCCAAACTACAAATTTCTACATGCATTAAATTTATTTGCATGGGTGGTTTTCAGGAGATTAATGTGCACCCCCTAAAGAATAGGGGGGGGGGGGGGGTGTTTAACCCAACTATTCTCCCGTCAGCTAGTTCGACATCATAATAGTGATCTAAGTAATCGGCGTTATATCAAATTGGTAAACTAAATGCAGTAGACACAAAACTCCTATCGCACCATATCAAATAATAATAGAAGCATAGCGTTGTTTGACAAGGACGTACCCGTAACGGATGTTGGAGTCTGGGTTTTGTCCCGCATGTCCCCCGCAACACTTTGGCTGGACCCCTGTAATAACCAACATGATTATCCACAGTTTTTTGTTGTTCTTCAATTGGACTTATTCCACTTGAAGTGTCCTTGAACTCCACACACGAAGAAGTAGGTTTTCTGCCTGACCCCAGTGCCCCTCGATTAGTTAGCATTGTTTGGCATTTCCCCGCACGTCCTACTGTCCACGGGCAAAATGGCCAAATTTGTTGCATTTGTGGCATTTTAGAGCACACGAACCGTCGTGGTGATAGTTGCATTTAGCGCATAGGGGTTTAGATCCCCCGTATGGCTTCTTTTCCCCAATCCATGTAGTATAAGCCCTGCCAGTGTTCTTTCTCTTGTTCTGTTGTTGTTGGTTTTGATTATTTCAGGAAGTGTTTTCAAACTTCCTTTTGTTCTCAGCCTGTCTTTCAGCAATGGTGCTGACTTTCTTATCCATTAGTTCAGTGGCCATTTCAACAGCCTCTTGCATGGTTTTCGGCTTTGATGCTATAATATTTCCATGGATCATGTCGGGTAATCCGCCGACAGAACCGTTCAATCTTGTCAACTACCCTCCGGAAACTCCTAAACACGACAGCAGTGCTAGTTCCTGGAAACGTTGGTTGTACCCTATCACATCAGTACCCTTCACTTTCAAATTCTAAAAAGGGGGGGGGGGGGGGGGGGGGGGGGGGGGGCAATTCAGCCTCGAGCTTTTTCATCTCGTTCCTTGGACAATACTTGTCAGTCATTTTCTTTCTCAGATCGGCCCAAGTCATTGCATATGCAACATCATGACTGACAGTCATAACATGGGAATTCCACCATGTTAGAGCACCTGCTAGAAGAGTACAAGTGGAAAACTTAATCTGATTTTCCACAGAGCAGTTGCTTATGCGGAAAACAGTCTCCATCCTTTCAAACCATTGAGTTAATTCAACAACTCCCTCAGTGCCTTTGAAATATAGAGGTTTGCACTTCATAAAGTCTTGGTAAGTGCACTCTCGAGCAACGTGTTCAGTCCTTCTGCCACCCGTTCCCGAAGTATGGTTGTCATCGCCATTCCTGTTTGCATCACGTACTGCCAAAGCGGCAGTGACACCTTGGTCAATCATTGCCTGAAGTTGGGCATTAGTGACCGATGTGGTGGTGGTTGCTGTTGGGGCTGGGGTTGTTGTGACCGGTGTTGACCTTGTGGCTCGTTTTGGTGCCATTTTCTTCAATCATAAGAAAATACAATACCCGTTAGATTTCATAAAATCATAACCATGACATGACATATACATGATAAATAAAGTGAGATCACATCATGTTAGGAATATTTGTAATACTTAGTTTCTACTAGTAGGTATGTAGTTCCTACTGGTAGAGTAGTAGTTCCTACTGGCAGGTATGTAGTTCCTGCTGGTAAGGTTATTATCATAGTTAGTCCTGGTAGGCTAAATCTAGTTCCTACTGGTAGAATACTTAGTCCTGGTAAAGTCAAATAGTTATTCCAGGATAAGATTTTAGTTAGTTAGAGATGAGGATATGCATGAGCTAAATAAGGAAGATATTCATGCATATCAATCTCACGCGTTTTTAGTAAATGCTGATTAAATGCTGATTAGGGTTTCTCCACTATAAAGAGAACCTACGGCTTAGGGAAATGGACGCATCCAGAAAAACACATT
The DNA here is from genome assembly GCA_026074375.1 of Tanacetum coccineum. NCBI lineage: Eukaryota > Viridiplantae > Streptophyta > Magnoliopsida > Asterales > Asteraceae > Tanacetum > Tanacetum coccineum. The sequence goes on from BQNB010094857.1 coordinate 20,650, forward strand.
TCTCCTTGTTAATTAATAGAAATCCATAGAAGGATCTTTTAGTTTTTATTAGTCATGTTCTTCTTATTAGTTATGTCTATATTCCGCGTAGACATTAGCTTTTCAAAGCAAGAGTCTCTCTTGTGATTAGCTTGTGATTACATAGGTTAATCACCATCCTTAACAGGCAGTAAAGATCTATCTAGAGTGGGATCCAACAAACGATCATCAGGCGGCTAAAGATATCTGGGATAGAGTCAACTTACTCATGAAAGACACTGAACTATCATATCTAGAACGTGAATGTAAGATGTACAATGGGTTTGATAAGTTCACTTCAGTCAAGGGTGAAACACTTTATGAGTATTGTTGGCGATTTGCTCAACTCATCAATGATATGCACACAATTGCCATGACAATGCAACAAGTCCAGGTGAATACAAAGTTTTTGAACACTCTTCAACCTGAATGGAGCAAGTTTGTGACGGATGTCAAACTAGCAAAGAACTTGTATACTACCAACTATGATCAGCTGTATGCATATCTTAGTCAACACAATGGACATGCAAATGAAGCACGTTTGCTACGTGAAAGATATCCGGATCTACTTGCATTGGTTGCTAACTATCAAACTCGGTAAAATTCTGCTCAGTATCCATAACTGCTATCATCAACTCCTCAACCAGCTTATTCTTCTCAACCATACTTACCAACTTATGAAGCACCTCATCATCTGTAACACCCTCAAATCTGAGTACGCAGCGGAATGTTGAATATCTGAGGGCGTTACTTTATGGATCAATAGCACAAGATCTGAGAACGACTACTAGTCGTGTCGTTTGAAAAAGATACATTGGATTAACAAAATACTTGTTTGTTACATAAGCCCATGGCTTCAAATTGTTCAACAATATAAATAAATATTCCGGTTTATAACAATTGTCCCTAAAATGTAATAAGATGCCAAATCTTAAGTGTTGACTCTTCAATTATTGACTTCCAATGTATCATCGCACCTCGTGCCTTATTGACCTGAAAAACATGCTTAAAATATCAACATAAAGTTGGTGAATTCATAGGTTTATGTAAATCAATAGTAGGACCGTAAGATTTCCAAGTGTATGATTAAGCAACAAATGCAAACATCATAAAAAGTAATTACGTTTTCCTAAGCTCATGACACTGAAGCTCGACATGTATGAATGCAATATATTGCCAATGAATGCCCGACGAATTGATGTTTTTAACCCTCAACATCCCAAAACCGACATTGTATAAACTATCGGTTCCCCCCTCCCGGTGATAGTAATCACCCGAAGTGGATTGTCAATCCCAAAAAGATCTAACTATAACATTACGCGCTCACAACTCCAGTAATTTACAGTTCAAGATAAAGGGCTCAGTGGGTTAATCGCTACTAAGGCAAACAAACTTAAATCCTTGTATAAAAATATACACTTACAGATCCAATATTTGTAAAACAATCCTGTCTACTCCAGAACCCAAAAATGTAAATCATTTAAGAAACTTATAAAAACATGGTCTACTATGAACTCACCCTTAGAATATATAGTCCTTTGAAAATGATATCAGATAACCAAGTATGAATCAACAACCGACAAATACCTAAAGTAATTACCGCCAGTCTTAGTCTACAATTAGTCTAAAGACTCAATTAATAAATACCACCAATTGCCTAGTTTAATATATATTTATATGTTTATCACTTAGTGTGTGGTGGAGCACATGATTATTGTAATTATGTAATTTCGATTTCTCTTGGAAAACCGTATAACGTTGTAAATAAAATATTTTTATTTATTAAGTCGTGGTTACAATCGATTAATATCCGAATATATTGTGACTCACTCGGTTCGTTAGGTATTTATAGAATCACCTTTGTTTACAAAACACCCTTAAGTTTCTTAAAATTACCAAACAGTCCCTAAGTTTATAAAATATATAACATTTATATTTTTAAAAAACCCTAAGTTTTCAAAAACAATTTCACTTCTAGGATCTCTAATATACAAATTTCTCTTTAGGCCCCCTTTTAGTTCCATCAGCCCCTTAACTTTCAGAATGTTTGAAAACAGCCCCTATACTTATTAAAATCAGTAAATGACAGTTTTAACCCTATAGTTTGCAAATTGACACTTTTAGTCCCTTAATTTGTAAAAATCACATTTTAACTCAAATTAAGTTCTAACCAGTGGCATTATGTTTTGTTAAGTTCAAATAAGTTGTAAAAACTGTCTCGGCTTATAAAAAAGCTCCAATGAGCTTATTTTGGATGAATGGGTCTTATTGGGCCCGTTAAGGTCCATTTAGTGTTCTAGGGGTCCAATATGGTTTTAACAAGCACAAAAACTCTTAATAAGCTTATTTGGGTCTGTTAAGCTAAAAATAAGCTCGGGGAGCTTATTAGAGCTTATTTCGAGCTTATTGGGCCCGTGAGCCTAATAACTCAAACTCGAAATACATTTAAAAGATCTTCGTATCATTTTAGCTTATTTCTTAGGCTTGTTAAGCACTTTAGGGTCTGTTTTTGGTTTAGCTTATCCAAATAAGCAATAAGCTCTCAAAAGTGGGCTGTTGGGCCCATTAAAGGCCCGAATGGCTTTTAAAGCTTTCAGTTAGGTCCATTAGGGTCCATTAACTATATTTGGGTCCGTTAAGTACTTTCGGCTTGTGAAGTTTTACCAATAAGCTGTCTTGAGCTTATTGTGAGGTTATGGCTCGTATAGGGCTCGTTAATGGGCTGGTGAGCCCATTAAGAGTTCGGGTTGGTTTACGAAATGTGCCATGGGTCTACGTTGGTTGCTATATGCTCGTACGACTCCTAATAAGCTCGCAGAGCTTATATTTAAGCAGTGGGTCCCTTGGTAGGCGTATTGGGCATGTTTTGGTTTAATGGGCTTCGTTCGTGGCCCATTAGGGCTCTTGCTTGTAGGTTTTACTAGTAAATAAGTTCAATAAGCTCCTTTACTAAATTAATAAGCTAAAAAGAGCTTAATAATCAGTCGTGGGCCCCCAACTAACGGTTGTTGGGCCTGTTGGGCCCGAGTGTGGGTTGCGTAGGTTTAACGAAGCCATTAGTGGCCTGTTATGTGTTATAGTATCTCTTAAGACTCGTTAACGAGCTAGTAAACCAAATGTGAGCTTATTTAGCATGCATAGGGTCGTGTTCGCTACATGCACACGCTAGATAAGGTTGCTTACACATTCCTTAGTCTTCATGTGTTTACAAGAAAAGTTTACGTATAGATTATTTAATATTTACGTATGTGGGTAAAGGTTCGCATTGGTGTCCAAGCTTTTATACAAATGAAGTGTTTAAGACTTTAGTTTTTCCTTATACACATTTTCTTGTACTCTAGCACCACACAAGGTCCAACATATGCACGTATAGGTACGTGTATCACGTATTCATCGTGATACAATCTAGAAATCAAAAGGAAACTACAATAGGAAAATGTATAATGTCGTAAGGGACTTACAAGGGTCCTAGAGTCTTGTGGTGAGTAAATGGACGCATAGAATGCTAATCCAAATGCGTACACGATTGAAATAACCAACCCTTGGCTTCAAAGCCTTTGTAATTACCCAACCCTAGCTCGAATAACCCTTGTGGATATTTGTTGGTTCGAAATGAAGTAAGTGAGTGTGTTTGTTTGCGGTTTAAGACTCGACGCAAGGGAAACAATATACGTTTAGTTGTTTGAGAGTGTTTAAGATGTATGTGAGTTGTAAGAGTGTAGAATGGTAAGAGTATGTGTGTATTTATAGGCAAAGTGGCTAGTTAACTCTCCTAGTTACACAAACAAAACCAAACCGACTCTAATCCTAGTGGTTTTGCAATTTTCTAGTTAACTACACATTGTTTTGATAAAACTACTCAAGTACCATCCTTAATTGTGATGTGTTTGTACAAGATTTGCTTAGCTAGAAAGATCTTATGGATTTGTATGCATACATGCATGTAACCGGCACCCAAGAGAGAAAGAGAGGCAATTTGGGTATTATCCAATGTGTATTAGGTTAGTGGAGACAATTAGGACAAGTATTAATGAGAACTAGGATGTACAAGTACTTGTGAGGATCATTAGGAGATTTTTAGGTGATTTTTTCCGAGGATATTATAATTATATCCGGCCATAGTGGGCATTTGACACAAAAATTGATTTAATTTTGTGTTAAGGTTATAAAAGTGGGTGTTGGTTTGAGTCTAGGTAAGTCTAGGTATTTTTGAGATGTGTCTAAATGAATTTTATTGCGAAACGTAACCCTTTTACGTGACCAATAAAAATAAAACATTCTAAGTTAATAATTATCTTCTTAATAATTATTTATTACTTGGTTGATGTAACCTTAATTTATTTGATGACCGTTTACATTAAATGATTATTCCTGGTCTACGCGATTTAGCTTAAAAGTTAATTTAAAAGTAAACGCGTATCAGACCAAAATAAATCGTGACAAATAATAGGAGTCGTAAATGATCTGAAATTGAGAAATGTTACAGTCTCTACCCATTAAAAGAGCTTTTTCCTTAAAGCTTAAGACCTTGTAGTGGATGAAGAAGCCCGATTTATGAAAAGTTGTGGGTATTTTTGTTTGAACAAATATTCACGTTCCTAGGTAAACTCAGGACCTCTCCTAGAGTTCCAGCGAACCTTAACCAATGGTATCCAGCTTCGCATCAATCGTTTGATCTCCCGTTCCATGATTTCAACGGTCTCTTCCACTAACTGGAGCTTATCGTCAACGTAAATTCCTTCTAACGGCATGACTAATGGTTCGTCAGCGTAACATTTCTTCATATTAGACACATGGAAAGTATGATGAACTCTGCTCAACTCTTGGGGAAGTTCCACCTTGTAGGCAACTTTCCTAACTTTGGCTAACACCCTGAAAGGTCTGACGTATCTTAGATTCAGCTTGCCCCGCTTACCGAATCGTACAACCCCTTTCCACGGTGAGACCTTGAGCATAAGCTTATCCCCAACTTCGAACTCCATCGGCTTTTGATTCCGATTAGCGTAGCTCTTTTGTCGATCCTGAGCAGCTTGCATCCTCTGCTTGATCAGGACGATCTTTTCTGTTGTTTCTTGGATCAATTCCGGACCAGTCAGTTGAGCTTCTCCAACTTCGGCCTAGCACACCGGTGATCGACATTTTTGACCATACAGTGCCTCATAAGGTGCGGCCTTTATGCTAGCGTGATAACTGTTGTTATATGAAAACTCGGCTAGTGGCAAATGTTTAACCCATCATTTGCCAAAATCGATCACGTAAGTACGTAGCATGTCCTCGAGAGTTTGAATAGTTCTCTCGCTCTGGCCTTCAGTTTCTGGATGATACGCAGTGCTCATACTTATATCTGT
>BQNB010094858.1:0-26015 GCA_026074375.1 Tanacetum coccineum
GTTCCTACCCTATATCATTCTTCATCCTAACCGTTGGTTAAATTCGAATGTGGATGTGATCAAACACGCATGTCTATTCCATCGTTACGGCCATGTAGACGTGTATCTTTGCCAAGCTTATGATAGAATACTCGTCACGACCGAGCAATTGAGCGAATTAGTTACATGTTACCACATAGATTAGTTGAGTGATTTAAGTGTTTTCATCTTCCTATTTCATGAGGTGTTTGGTTGTGTACTTGTAATAGATCAAATAAATGCTTTAAATGGAAAATATCCTTAGGGATACATTTTTATAAACTTCTAAAGGCTACTTGAGGACAAGTAGGATTCAAGTGGGGGGATATTTGATGACATCAAATAAAGTCTATTTTATAGCGTCATTTATCCCATGTTATTAACCCATTTTGTATAGTTATTGCAAAGAATTGTTACTTAATCGTTTATATTTGAGAATTGCAGTAATTATGGAGTAATTAGTGAAAGTTAGCAAAAGGCGCGCATTCTGGAGCTTAAATAAAGATATTTTGAAGATTACTATTCTGAAGACCAATACGCCATATCCATCAAGGAAGATACGACGTATCCGTGCCTGCACTCACCAAAGACCACAAAGGAATAAAGCTCAGAAGAGTTCGAGAAAGTCTACTGATCTGACAGCAAATACACCGTATTATTCTAGACCTATACGACGTATCCAAGACTTTGACGAATCAAAAGACCATTGCCTGACTTTGAAGAATACGTCGTATCAAATCAGTATATACGTCGTATATTATACTTTGGTAAAATATCAAGAAAAGCACACTTTCAGCCAATACTCCGTACCCAAGAAGCTCAATACGCCATACCCAACGAGCCAATACGCCATACCCAATAGGTCTGATACGCCGTATCCAGGATGTTCGATACGCCGTATCCATATCAGCTCAAGAAAATTCTGGAATATTTTATTCTTGTAGCCCACGCCAAGTCATCTAATACGTCGTATTGAGCTTCGAAATACGCCGTATCGAACCGACTACCAGACCCTATATATAAAGACGACCCTAAACTTAATTTTAATCATGAAAGTGAATCCCTAAACCACCAAGTCGACCAAGAGACGATCAGAAGAGCCTAAAAGGTTAAGAAAGAGCCTCAAGATCATAGTAAAACTCTTGTAATCTTCGTGCAACCGAATACGCGTTCGATTAAGGTTTCTTTATTTGAATCGTTCATATATCAAACTGTGTGTATTTTTACAATGACTATCGGCTGATACCTTTAGGTATCAACCATGTTTATGAAGATCAAATGTTTGGTTTGTTTATCTCGATTGCTTAATTTATCATTGATTGTTGTTTATGTTTATCCATTTATATTCGTTTACGTGCTTAAGTATGCGACCTATCATTCAACTAGGTCTAGTCTTACATATTTAATGCGCTGCAACTTCGGTGTTGTTTGGGTGTAGGCTAAGAGTCCGGAATAGATCTCCATATAGTAATGTATATAGGTGGTACAAATAGGATCACTAATAACGTCCTGCTTGCCTCGATTGAACTGGTTATACCGTTGTAGGTAGTGGCTTAGTACTAACTAATAACGTTTTGATCATTGGTATAGTTTGGATTGTGGACTACCACCCAATACAAATTACCATTAAGCAGTAAGTGGGTAAAGTCTCTATGAGCCAGGGTTAGTACGACATATACGGTGTTGTCCTCTAGATGAATTATAATCAATATTATTGGTTTGTATGCTTTATACGGATGCATCTAATTGTGACAGACAATTAGCGTGTCTAGGTCTTAGGAAGAAGTACCGCCTAAGTCTAGGAATGATATGCCACTTCGAGATAAGACAATCATTGCACTAATAAACAAACCTGCGTTTTATCGGATTATTCATGGTTGATACGTTTTTCCTTACATTAGTTCTCGACCGCTTCTCTATTGTTTTCTTGTGTGTGTTTATTGCTTTACTTGTCATCAAAACCTTAGGTTAGATAACTAAACCTCGTGCCAGTCTCTCAGGCTGAAAACCCCCTTTGTCCTTAGTTTAGGTTTAACTTAGGTTTAGCAAAAATTAGATTAATTTAGTACTAACATAGATAACTAAAATACTGATAGAGTTAGGAATTAACGCTCTCGCTCTTAGTAATCGACACCCTACTTACCAACGAAGCTACATCTTGACCGGGTACACTGCCCGTTAAAGTGTTGTTTTTAGGTTAAGTCGGCAAAATATAAATAGTAAAACTTGATACATAAAATAACACCTACACAACGACACATCAAGTTTTTGGCGCCGCTGCCGGGGAGTGAAGTTGTTTAATTATTATTTATTATTGTTTTAGTTTAGTATAGATTTAGTTTAGATTAATTTGCATATTTATGTGTTTGTTTTGTGTGTTTGATTTCTGCATTGTATATTTTGCATATTGTGTGTTTGTGTGCATTATTACAGTTCGCTGTAACCTTCCGAGTCGAATACTCAATACGGCGTATTCATTTTCTTGGATACGGCGTATAATTTTTTTTCAAACCAATACAGTATATTCGACTCTATCATAAATACGGCGTATTCAGTTCACTGAATACGACGTATTAAGCTATTTGACAGTTTTCTTTCTTAGCAAATTTATTACAGGTTAAAATGGAAGACCCCAACATTAATATGGAAGAGTATACCAGGCTTGAGGAAGAAAAGGCTCGAAAATGTGGTAAGGTGTTTAACTAGGAAACTGCTACGTATGGTAAGATCTGGTATAATGAAGACGTTCACGACATCGGATATGTTGAAACTGAATTCCCAGCTATAGTCTTTAACGACACGTTAACATCTGAAGCAACACTCTGGTGTGAGCCTACAAAATAATTTCTGTCAAATCCGATGATGAAGATTGCACGGTAATTTTTGACAAAAAATCATTTTCTTACAAAATAATTTTTGTCAACAATTTAAAAACGGATTCAAAAAATGATAATGATAAAGTCAATATGCCTTTGCTTCCATCACCCAAGCCTACGGTCAGTTATTTTGATGATTTAGACTTCTTTAAAGATTTCGAGAATGAATTTCCAGCCATTGTTTACAATGATGCTCAAACGTCCAAATCAGATTTATTAACTGAACCGATTTTAAACCCTCAACATATCGATGAATTTAATTTGAAAGATGAAACATCATTGTCCGAATGTGATGAAGAGGAACAAAACGTTTTAAACTTTAATGATCTATTTCCTTTTAACGTAATTTATCCCGATGAATTAAAAATGGATACGGACAATGATAATGATAAAGTCGATATTGAACACTCTTCGGGGGATTTATCTGTCAAACCGTTACCTGATGTAATAAATACCAATGTTGGTGCCTATGCACATGGGTCAAATAAGCTTTTGGAAACAAGTCATGATACATCTAATAAAATTTTCAAAACTAAAACTTTTATCAAGGGATTAGATTTTAATATCATGACTTGGAATCATCTTAACAAAGGGATGCCATTCATTTTCCTAATCAAGAATTTGTATGTGCCATTTGGCATCCCATTCGACCCTAAATTGTTTTATAAGGATGAGATTAAATTGAGGCAAGTCTAACTTAATGACTTTTCTGTAAATAAAAGTGCTTACCGGAAGACAACTCGGAATGTATTTTCAATTTTCTTATCGAGTCTGTCTTCCAGACTGTCTATATGGCATATCCAAACCCTATGGATATGGCGTATCGACTATCTGGACGTTATCTAGTCTTTATTTTTAGCACAGTCGATACGGCGTATTCGTTAAACGAATACAGCGTATTCGACACAGGTATCAATACGACGTATCTTGGGGAATGGATACGGCGTATCGACTTCCTATACAGTTTTAGGTATTTATTAGAGTTTAACCAAATGTATACACGGAGATAGAATTGCATTTGTTTTTTGAGAATTTACACAGGACCTCGTGAAAAGAAAAATCGATTGATATTGGTGGAGAATTTAAATATCTGGAGATATTGAAGTGTTGGAGTCTTGAAACTTCAAGGCGGATGTTTAACACAATATTGCTCATAAACGCAACTTAGAGAATCTACCGAGCAATTATCATGGGAGTTTCTCATTCTAATTCTTTTTAATTCCCGTATTTAATGTTTTATATATACAACGAGGACGTTGTATAATTCAAGTGAGGGGATGGGAATTAGAATGATACTTGTCGCTCAAATTTAAAAAAAATTCAAGCATACTTTTGTGAAATTACTTGATACATAACCCGCACACAATAACCCTTGTTAGAATATTGTGAGGATTTAACCTTTCCGTTTCCAAATGTTTACCCAAATTCCATAAAATATGAGTGTGCCGGTGATGTTGTAGACTTTAGAACTTGGCTTGGTATATCACTCGAGACCGCAATGATAAGTACTATGGATTTAGATGGAGTAACTTGTTTAAATTGGTAAATTTTAGAATTACACCCAAATCGCCTTTACATGTTGCTTATTAACTAACTACACTGGTTAGTTAACCTCCCGTTTAAACCCTTTTCCAATCTCATCTTTAGAGTGATGATCCACTAGAACAACCCGTAGAGCCAATTCTTTAGGAATTTACACCAACTATTTGTTTCGTTACACCCTTACACCTTAACCTACCCTGTTAGATTAAGTTTAATTTACAGTTGCTAGTTGCTTAAAGTGTAAAGTTTGTATTTCCCGACTCTTGTGTCATTTTCTATCTTAGGTGCGGATGGAAATTTTCACATTGCAAATGGGAATGTATATTAGTAGTCAAAACTCATTTGATTTTACTACCGTCACAATTATTGGTGAGTCCGAAGAACGAAGAACTACCGAATGAATTATTCGGAATTATTATGATCGTGAAGTTGGTGAAACTACACCGAGATTTGAAGAATAGTTTGTTAAAAAAAATCAAAAAATGAGAAAAAAATACAAAAAGAGTGAGAAAGAAAAGTTTGAAGATAATCGTTTCGTAATTACCGAAGGAATTACACGAAGGATCGATTATTCGTTGATACGTCTAAAAAAATCAATGATGTAAAGTATTGTACAAAGTGGTAGATATCGCCACTTACCATGTAGAGTATGTAAAGTTTTGGGATGATTGGGAGGTTGATCGTTACGGGAACGCCAACTTAGGTTGTTGTTTTTGATCTATGATCAAGACGTTGTAAATAGTCGTGTCTTTGTCATAGTAACGGTCGAGAAAAAAGTGTCTAGCAACTTGTACTTTAGGCTTAATCTACTTGTTTCTTGATTTTTATTTAACAGCAATTTACTTCCCTCTCACCTAATGATTAACCATGGGTTTTACGCGAATGAGGATGTGATCGAGCGTGCATGTCTATTTCGTCGTTACGGCCATGTATGCGGCCCTGTATGCATGTATCAATTGCCTCGTTGGTTTTACGACTTTTTGTGAGAAAGTTAGAAGGTTCCTTCCCTATATCGTTCTTCATCATAAGTTGGTTAAATTCGTATGAGGTTTATGTGATCGAACATATGTCTATTCCGTCGCTTAACGGGCCATGTATGTGTGTTCAGCTGCCCTGTTGGAGTGGTACTTCTGGTGAAAGATTGTTGAGATGATCAATTGTATTCATTTCCATACAAATAACCCATATTTACCTTCTATTAAACTTGTTTCTCCATTAGCTTGGTGGAGTATGTATCATTGCCATAGCTTATAGATTGAATACTCTTCACGACGAGCAATTGAGCCGGAATAGTTACATGTTACCACATAGATTAGTTGAGTGATTTGAGTGTTTTTATCTTTCCTTTTTTGTTAAGGTGTTGGTTGTGTACTTGTAATAGATCACATAAGTGCTATATCAGAAAATTATCCTTAGGGATACATTTTTATAAACTTCTAAAGGCTATTTGAGGACAAGTAGGATTCAAGTGGGGGGATATTTGATGACATCAAATAACGTCTATTTTATAGCATCATTTATCCCATGTTATTAACCATATTGTAAGTTATTGCAAAGACATTGGTTAACGTTAATCGTTTATATTTGAGGAATTGCTTTTGTAATTATGGAGTAATTGAGTGAAAGATAGCAAAGGCGCGCATTCTGGTAGCTTAAATGAAGATATTTTAAAAATTACTATTCTGAAGACCAATACGCCGTATCCCATCAGATGATTACGACGTATCCGATGCCTGTCACTTACCAAATACCACAGAGGATAAAGCTCAATACGCCGTATCCAGAGAGACTCAATACGCCGTATTCAAGATATGGAACAAATATAATATTCTGGAAGATATCAAGCGTGGTCCCTACTCCAAGAAATCCCTAATACGCCGTATCTAACTCCTCGGATACGCCGTATCAAACCGACTACCAGACTCATATATTAGGACGACTAAATCAGTTTTAGGTATGCAAGTGAATCCCTAAACCACCAAGTCGACCAAGAGACGAATAAAGGAGCCTATAAGGTCATAAAAGATCCTTAAGATTATAGGAAAACTCTTGTAATGTTCGCGCAACCGAATACGCGTTCGATTAAGGTTTCTTTATTTTAATCGTTCATATATCAAACCGTGTGTATTTTTACAATGACTATCGGCAGATACCTTTAGGTATCAGCCATGTTTATGAAGATCTAATGTTTGGTTTGTTTATCTTGATTGCTTAATTTATCGTTGATTGTTGTTTATGTTTATCAATTTATATTTGTATGCGTGCTTAAGTATGCGACCTATCATTCAATTGGGTCTAGTCCTACATATTTAATGCGCTGCAACTTCGGTGTTGTTTGGGCGTAGGCTAAGAGTCCGGGATAGCTCTCCATATTGCAATTTATATATCTAGAATCATAGGATCACAAATATTGACCTATCTTTGCCCTTTGATTGTGAGCTTAGTTGAGCCATAAGGTGACCTTGGTAGCAACGAGTACGTTCTAATCAATTGGTAAGGACTCGGACAGTTGACTACTAGTATATAAAGAGCCGTTAAGCAGTAAGTGGGTAAAGTCTCCATGAGCTAGGGTTTAGTAAGAGCACCATTATTAATCTCCTAAGATAGATTATAATCAACAAATGCTTGCTTTATGCAGATGTGTCTAATTGTGACAGAATTAGCGTGTCTAGGTCTTAGGAAGAAGTACCGCCTAAGTCTAGGAATGATATGCCCTTCGAGATAAGTCAATCATTGCACTATTAAACAAACCTATGTTTTATCGGATTATTCATGGTTGATACGTTTTCCTTATATTAGTTCTCGACCGCTTCTCTATCTATTGTTTGTCTTCTTGTGTGTGTTTATTGCTTTACTTGTCATCAAGACCTTAGGTTAGATAACTAAACCTTGTGCCAGTCTCTCAGGCTGAAAACCCCCCTTTTGCATTAGTTTTAGGTTTAACTTAGATAACAAAAATATTGATAGATTAGATATTAACGCTCTTGCTCTCAGTGATCGACACCCTACTTACCACGAAACTTCATCTGACCGGGTACACTGCCCGTTAAAGTGTTGTTTTTAGGTATAGTCGGCATAAAATAAATAGTAAAACTTGATACATAAATAACACCTACACAACGACACATCAAGTTTTTGGCGCCGTTGCCGGGGAGTGAAGTTGTTTAATTCTTATTTATTAGTGTTTTAGTTTAGTTTAGTTTAGATTAATTTGCATATTTGTGTGTTTGTTTGTGTGTTTTATTTTTTGCATTGTATATTTTGCATATTGTGTGTTTATGTGTTTTCTGCATTATTCAAAGTACGCTGTAAAATTATTTTCAAACCAATACAACGTATTCAATTTATTGTATACGGCATATAAATTTTTTTCTAAACCAATACACTGTATTCAACTCTATCATCAATACGGCGTATTCAGTTCACTGAATACGGTGTATTAAGCTATTTGACAGTTTTCTTTCCTAGCGAATTTATTACAGGTTAAAATGGACGACCCCAACATTATTATGGAGGAGTATATCAGGCTTGCGGAAGAAAAAGCTCTGGGATAATGAAGACGTTCACGACCTCAGATCTGTTGAAACTGAATTCCCAGCTATAGTCTTTAACGACACGTTAACATCTGAAGCAACACTCTCGTGTGAGCCTATGGCAAGTTCTCTTAAAAACGATGAAATTGACTTTAGAATATCGTTTGACGAATCCGACGATGAAGATTGCACGGTAATTTCTGTCAACAATTTAAAAACAGATTCAGAAAATGATAATGATAAAGTCAATATGCCTTTGCTTCCATCACCCGAGCCTATGGTCAGTTATTTTGATGATTTAGACTACTTTAAAGATTTTGAGAAAGAATTTCCAGCCATTGTTTATAATGATGCTCAAATGTCTAAATCAGATTTATTAACTGGACCGATTTTAAACCCTCAACATCTCGATGAATTTAATTTGAAAGATGAAACATCATTGTCCGAATGTGATGAAGAGGAACACAACGTTTTAAACTTTAATGATCTATTTCCTTTTAACGTAATTTATCCTGATGAATTAAAAACGGATACGAACAATGATAATGATAAAGTCGATATTGAACATTCTTCGGGGGATTTATCTGTCAAACTGTTACCTGATGTAATAAATTCCGATGTTGGTGCCTATGCACATGAGTCAAATAAGCTTTTGGAAACAAGTCATGATACATCTAATAAATTTTTCAAAACTGAAACTTTTATCAAGGGACTAAATTTTAATATCATGACTTGGAATCATCTTAACAAAGGGATGCCATTCATTTTCCTAATCAAGAATTTGTATGTGCCATTTGACATCCCGCTCGACCCCAAATTGTTTTATAAGGATGTGTTGGATATTAGAAAAAGACTCGGTCACCCCGTGTATTTTACTGTTTCATATAGCTCGTAGTTTAATAGTTTTTAGTAGTCAAATGTACCCATCCTCCAATTAGGCATCTCCCTCCTCCTAGGGAGGGGGAGAGGTCTTACAAGTTCTTACATCTTGTACCTTAACCCCACTACTCAACCATGGTTAGATTAAGGTAGGTTAAATATTAACTCTTGCTATAAAAGGCAAGTCCTACAATAACTAAATCACTCTTTCATTCTTACAAGTAAAAACTTCACTCAACTCTCTCTAAAAACCTCTAAAACCCACAACATACAAAAAAAAACTAGGGTTTCATATTCAGTTGAATTTCTAAAGCAATTCAATATTTCTAAGTGGTCATATCTAAGATCACTAAGGTTATCTCAAGTTATTAACAAAGCTTGGATTTAGGTTTAACAAGGATTAATCAAGAAAACATATTTAGGGTTTTCTTGATTAGGGTTTTGGATTTGGAAGCTTGGCTAGGGTTTTTATCTTGTGTTCATCATTCCACATCTCTTCTATAAGGTCTAATTTAAGTATTTCATTTCCATTCATTCATTATCTTTTGTGTACATGCTTATTATATATGTTAAACACACCTATGTTCATTTATGATTTATGGAATATACAAAGATATATGTAAAATTGAATTTTACATTATTGTGGTGAAATGAACTTAAAATGGAAGTAAACATTCTATATAAGTGTAAATTAATTTATAAGGTTAGTTTGTATTAAAAGTTTTATTTACAAAAGTTATGTACAAAGATCAAAAGGACTTGCCATACTTGGACATATTCATGAACATGTTATAGAGGACTTAAATTACATCAAGTTATGCTATTTAATAAGTTAGAGACTTGTAATGTTTAGCAAAGTGAAGAATATATAAAACAATGTAAAAATAAATCATGTACAAACATAAGAACCTACTATTTGAATTCATGTATAAGGGTATACATTCTATGTTTTATTCAATTTGTAGTTATCACAAGGATCGTAAGCATATAAGGAACTTGTAAAACCGTGCTATAACGAAAAAGATATGACATTTTTAAGTTTACAATAATTAAATGTATAAAAGTATTTTAAAATTTTTTTTATAAACGATAATTCATTGTTTCATATCTGAGATATTAAAATAAATATTTTATAAAGATAGTACTTTTCATGACGAATCCAAACATGTAAGAAACTCAAAAAACGGTTTTAAAATGAAGGTGATACGTTATTTACAAGTTTAAGTTAAAAAATATTTTTATAAAAATAAGTTACTGTTCACGACAGTATACTGTTGGGAAATAATTTTCATAAATAGAGCTTTTATTAACGTAGACCGACATAGAATCACTAAAAACAAACCGAATTAAAACGAACAAGATACAATTAAAATACGATTTCAATAATTAAAGTTATAAAAAGTATTTTTATAAACTTTCACTTACTGTTACTGTTCATAACAGTACCAAACCATATTATAAATATAACATTTGATTATACTTTTTAAATACGAATCTATACATATAAAGAACAAGCGAAACATATTAAATATGAGTAAGTTATGACTTTTGGAAGGTTACGACGATTAATTATATAAAAGTAGTTTTATATTATTTTATAAAAACAATTAGAACTATTGTTCATCCGCGGCATAAATATTATAATTATAATATTTTGATAGATTTTCTTAATACGAAACCGTGGACATAAGAAACCACCTTGAACGGAGTTAAAAACGAAAAGATACGATTTATAAAACCATATGCACTATCTTCACTTTTGTGCACTATTTTATAAAAACAATTAAACCAATTATATAATATAATTATATAATCAATAATAATATTAAAACATGTATTATTAACAAACAATCAATTGTGAGACGAAAACCACACTTTATTTTACGGATACAAATACAAACACCTTTATTCAATAAAGTACGGTTTAAACATTGTTTTGACATTTAAAAACTAAACAAAGACTATTAGGTGGTAGGTGTAACAATATAACTTGTGTAGTGTAGTATTATTTAAGTAAATGTACTCATACAGCCAATATTTAATTAGGTATGCATTCCAGGTCAAACGTGACATTTCCATTCACTTGATACATATCCAGACAGTGTGAGAGATGAGAGCGCTCAGGAAGGGGAGAGGTGTTTATATATTTTCATAGCCCCATGTTTTACTATATCAATGATTTACAACTTTTGGGGTGAGAAACATGCATTATATTTACAAATGGATGCATTTGTAAACATTTTATCATGATATACGAGTTTTCTAAGTAGCGATAACCGACTGTGCCCATTATCATGAACTGTCAATTACTTTGTGTGAGCGCGAATGTTATAAATAGATCTATTTGGGATTGACATCCCCGTTCGGGTGAGTAGCACTCACTGTGCCGGTTTGCCAAACAACGGACGTATACCATGTCGGATTTGGGATGTTGCGGGTTAAAACATCATCAAGGGCAATGTTGGCAATTTATATTGCAATTCATACATGTCAGATCATTATGTCATGAGCGTTAAGGGAAACCGTCATTAAACTTGTGAGTTTAGCAGCTGTTGCATTATCATACACTTGGAAATCTTGTGGTCCTACATTATGTTTACATAAACATATGTATTCACCAACTTTATGTTAACATTTTAAAGCATGTTTTCTCAGGTCAAATGAGGCATGAGGTTTGCTAAGGATAAGATTTGGGTGATACTCTTTTGGGAGGTCATGCATAAAAGATGTGGAGTCATTACATCTGGGATTTTTGTTATGATCTAGAAAAAAATCTTGTTACAAATGTTATAACAATTTAAGACCGTTGCGCTTGTATTAAACAATTTTTAATAAAGCCAATGTATCATAATTTAAACAACCTTTTAGAGGTCGATGTCATATCTTGTGCTATTGATCAATGGAGTAACGCTCCCCACTCATTATTACCCACAGCGACCCAATTTTTGGGGGTGTTTACAGATTGTAATCTAGAGCCAAAGGTTATAGAGAACTAGGTCAAATTTTTTTACTTGGACTATAATCATTTTTCAAACATCGCATCATACAAAACGATTTTCATGGACCATTCATTCATGCATTACTTATTGCATTAGTTGGGTATACTAAGCTTGCATGATTCACATACATACGTTGTTTATATATATATAAGTATATTATTATGGGTCTTATATATGTACTAATGTAAACTCTGTTTGAGTGTTACAGATCCTGTCATGTCTTCTTCATCCACAGTCACCTACACATCTGTCTACACTGATTCTGAGCCACGGAGAGTCTTCTGGGAGCTGCATGATGAACCTGTCTGATAAAGGTTCACCATGAGTCATCATATATGGAAAACGATGGACTCCCTATGCAGTCGGTAGCCCCGTCATCTCCAGACTATGTACCAGGACCTTAGCACCCACCGTTTCTCGATTATGTGCCCGGTCCTGAGCACCCACCTTCACCTGTCGAGGTACCATACGTACCTGAGCCTAAGTACCCTGAGTACTTAGTTCTAGCTGATGCTGAGGCACCCTTGGAGGACCAGCCTCTACCTGCTGATGCCTCACATACCGCCTTGTCACCAGGCTATGTGGCAGACTCCGATCCGGATGAGGATCCGGAGGAGGACCCCGAGAAGATCATGCTGATTATCCCCGCTGACGGAGGGGATGATGATTATGAAACCCTTCCGATGCGATGATGATGATACCGATGATGAGGATGAGGAGCCCTTTGAGGACGAGGATGATGACGAAGAGGAGGAGGAGCACCTAGCTCCAGCCGACTCTTCTGCTGTACCTGTTGTTGACCCTGTTCCCTCAGCTGGGGATACAGAGGCATTTGAGATGGATGAGTCTGCACCTACACCCAGATCACCTCAGACTAAGGTCCCCTTTGCTCAGACACGTCTTTGTAGGGCATATCCGATAGACTGTCAGACTTGAGCCACCTATGTCACCATACATGAGCACGTATCGAGTATAGTGCTCCGCAACCTAGTAACCACCATCAC
Source organism: Tanacetum coccineum (assembly GCA_026074375.1). Lineage (NCBI taxonomy): Eukaryota > Viridiplantae > Streptophyta > Magnoliopsida > Asterales > Asteraceae > Tanacetum > Tanacetum coccineum. The sequence goes on from BQNB010094858.1 coordinate 12,852, forward strand.
CACCACCATCTCCACTATCACCTTGGTCACCACTACTACCTCAGATTCCCTCACCACTACTACCACCTCCACCATCATTACTACATTTACCACCACCTGTACCCACATCATTACCATTGCCATCATCTCTACTACCACCACTAACAGTCTCACTACTCATACCACCACTAGTCGACCGTAGGGAGGACATTCCCGAGGCCGAGTTACCACCTCATAAGAGGTTATGTCTGACTGCTCCCACATCGAGGTATGAGGTAGGGGAGAGTTCGACTATTGTTCCTAGACCTACTAGAGGTCATAGAGCGGATTATGGGTTTTAATGGCACTAAAGGTGCCAAGAAGATTAGACGTTAGAGAGCCGAGGAGGTTGGCTATGGCATTAAGGATGTTTGGGTAGACCTGACAAAGGCTGTTAAGGAGGTAACACCGACGACCCTCGAGGGGGTCAATGCTAGAGTGACCGAGCTTGCTGCGGTCCAGGATCAGGACACACAAGATATTTATGTTGTGATAGAGGATACTCAGGATAGGCAGACTTAGTTATTTCAGAGAGTTGATGGATTGGTCGAGGATAGAAAGTTTCACTATGAGACTGTACGATTGTTGATCAATAGAGCCCACGTTTTCCCGAGAGGCATGGGCACATTCTGTAGGGGTGATTTCGGTAGTTCACTATAACTGCAATAGCATCTAGGACCTCATACCCAGAATGCAGGGATTACCGTATCGCCCCAACAGGAGACACTAATGAGAACATTGTATTGCACATGTTTCATCACTATAGGGACATTTGTCAGTGCATTAGACAAATTCAGGCACTTCAGGCTATAGATCAGACTCATGCAGATGATCCCGAGGGCGCTGGTGTTCTTCCAAGGTTTACATTTTCATGCATATTCATATCTTACATTATGTTAGCCGGTTCTAAGTATTATAGGTTTTATACCCAGGGTTGGCGTTATAAGGTTTGTTGGTTTGTGTGGTGGGGTATTGGCTCGCACGGCAGTAGATATGTAATTTTTAATTCTTGTATCCAGACAATCATGTATGTTTTCCAGTTATATATGATGTTTTTGTATATGTCATGTCGAGTCTTAATTCTATTAAGTTGTTGTGATCCCAGTCAAGTTATATAATCAGTTATGTGATCTTTTATATATAATGTTGTTGTATTATGTTATTCATCTAATTCTTATGTGGTGTGATCCCGGAGATTGTCCATGTTATGTACACACTGTGTGAATGTGATCTTTTATATATATGTTTGTACCCATGTCAATGTTGTGATGTTTTATGAAAACTCACAATGGTTTATATATTTTTGTGATTTAGAATAATATGCCACCAAGGAGATCCTCTGCTACTGCAAAGGCTGCTACTGCTGCGGCTGCTAACCCTATGACAGATGCTACTGTTGAACAGCTAATCGAAGCAAGAGTGTCTGCGGCACTTGCTAATCATGAAACTCTTCGAAATAGCACTAATGGTTATGGTGACGGAAGCCATAATTCCAAAATTATGAATAAAGGAACTGTACTCAACTCCTGTTAGTGTAAACGTACAAGAATTTTTGAAATAGCACAGCCCTTACTTTAAGGGTACTAAAGGATTGGTTTGTTGTCACAATGGTCGAGAAGAATGGAAATATCAAGTATTCCATTCAGCAACTGTGCGGTGGAGAACCAAGTTAAGTTTGCTACATGCACCTTCCTTGGAAATGCTCTAATATGGTGGAACTCCAACAAGATTCTTATAGTCAAGATGTTTCTTATGCTATGGACTAGAAGGCACTAAAGAAGATGATGACAGTCAAATACTCGCCCAAGGGGTGAAATCAAGAAGTTAAAATGAGCTCTGAACAAACAGTTAAAGTACTGATGTCGCAAGTTACACTTTGCGTTTCAAGAGCTTGCAAAAAAAAACTGATGTGTGAAATGATGAGTTCCCCTCGAGAAATCAGAAGAAGTTGAGAAATATGTTGGTGGGCTTCCTGATATGATTCAGGGAAATGTAATGTCATATCAACCCAAGATGATGGAGAAAGCAATTGAGTTTGCCAATGATTAGATGGATCAAAAAGTCCTTACTATTACAAAGAGGAATTTGGAGTTTAATGTTGGAAACAATCAAGGGCACCAACAACAAAACAAGAGACAGAACACTGGGCGGGCTTACACTGCTGGGCCTGGTGAAAAGAGGGAGTACACGGATCATTGCCCTTGTGTACAAAATGCAACTATCACCACAAAGGACCATGTGCTCCCAGGTGTAATAATCAATTAGATCGTCATCTGGCTCATGATTGTAGGAGTTCTGGTCCCAATGGTAATAATAACAATCGTGGGAACTTCGAGACAACTCAGAATGCTGTCACTTGCTATGAGTGTGGTGTCCAGGGGCATTTTAAGAAAGACTGCCCGAAGTTGAAGAATGGAAACCGTGGTAATCAACGTGGGAATGGCAATGCACCAGCCAAGATTTATGTGGTGGGCAATGCGAGAACAAACCCGGACTCCAACGTCGTTACAGGTACGTTCCTTCTAAACGAACGCTATGATTCTATCTTATTTGATACTGGTTCCGATAAAAATTTGTATCTACTACATTTAGTTCCCACCTTCAAATTCCAGATTTCAATCTCTAATTTCTTGATCTCTCATCTGGGACAGTATTTGTCGGTCATCATTTTCATGAGTATTTTCCATGGCATGCCATAAGTAGCATCGTGACCAACAGTTTTAACGTGGGAGTTCCACCATGTCAAATCATTCCCAAGTAAGGTACAAGTGGCATATTTGACTTGATTTCCGACTGCATAATTGCTTATGTGAAAAACTGATTTCATCCTCTCGAACCATTAAGTTAACCCAATGACTCCTTCAGTACCCTTGAAATTAAGGGGTTGACACTTTAGGAAGTTGCTATAGGTGCACTTGCAAGCAATAGGCATTTGTCTTCTTCCGTCACTCCTTGAATCATGGCTGTCATCGCCGACCTGCTTATGTCTGCGTCACGTTCTGCCAATGCATCAGCAACTCCTTGGGCAATTAGTGCCTTAATTTAAGCATCGGTCATAGGTGTGGTAGTGGTTGCGACGGTTCTTTTTGGTGGCATTTTCTTCAAGATCACAAGAAAATATAATACACGTTAGATTTCATACAATCATAAACGCGACATGACATATGCACAATAAATAAAATGAGATCACAACACACAATGAAATATACAACCAAAGTGAGATTGACATGACATAATACATCATCATTGTAACATTTCTCATTTTCAGGTCATTTCCCGACTAAATTATTATCATTATTTATTTTTAGAGTTTTACTCGTTCGCTTTTAATTATTATCCTATAGTTAAATCGCGTAAACTAAAAATCAACATTCATCGTAAACGGACACCAAACAAGTTAAAATTTATGTCAATCAAGTGTTATATAATTATTATGAGAATAATTATTAACTTTTCATATTTTATTTTTATCGGCTACGTAAAACGTTTACGTTTCTCTATAGAATACATTTAGAGTACGTGAAAAAGATATTCCAAATACGGCATTCAGAACTTGGTATGGTCATTACGAGTTCCAAGTTATGCCATTCGGTTTGACGAATGCACAGGCGGTATTTATGGATCTCATGAATTGGGTGTGCAAACCATATTTAGATAAGTTTGTGATTGTCTTTATTGACGATATACTAATTTATTCAAAGAACAAGAAAGAACATGAAGAACATCTTAAGGCAAATCTGGAATTGCTTAAGAAAGAAGAATTGTATGCTAAGTTCTCTAAATGTGAATTTTGGATTCCCAAGGATAAATTCCTTGGCCACTTGATTGATAGTCAAGGCATTCACGTGGATCCCGCCAAGATCGAATCCATAAAAGATTGGGCATCTCCCAAGACTCCTACGGAGATACAACAATTTTTAGGTCTTGCCAGTTATTATCGGAGATTCATCGAAAGATTTTCAAAAATTTCTAAGCCATTGACCACGCTTACTCAGAAAGAAAGCCACCTTAGGAATGGTGACAAGCAAGAAGCAACTTTTTCCAAGTACATTAAAGAAAAAGTTGGTACCGCGCCCATCTTAGCTCTCCCTCAAGGAGCTGAGGACTTAATTGTTTATTGCAATGCGTCGCATAAAGGATTGGCATCGTATGAATGCAAAACGGATAAGGAGATGCTTATGCATCATGATAGTATGAAGATCCATGAAGAAAAATTTATACTACTCATGATTGGAAACCTTGTTCAGTGGTGTTGCTCTAAAGAGTTGGAGAACAAACTACTTGTACGGAACAAGTGTACGATTTTTTACATATCATAAGAGTTTACAACACATACTGACCAAAATGATTTGAATATGAGGCAACGCGTTGGTATAGAGTTGAGCTCAGTGATACGATTGTGAGATTCCCGTTATCACCCCGGGTTAAAGCAAAAAGTTGTTATCTAGATGCAGAATAGAGCTGGAAAGAGCGAATTAAACCATTAAGAGTCCGAGCCTTAGTGATGACTATTGGTTTGGATCTTCCTAAATAAATCTTGAATGCTCAGACCGAAGCACAGAAACCAGAGAATCTCAAGAACGAAGATGTATGTGGTATGATCAGGAAGGATATACGGAAGGAAAAGTTGGAATCCCGCGCTGACGGAACCTTATGCTTAAATGGCGAAAGTTGGTTGCCATGTTATGGTGATTTGAGGATGGTAATCATGCACGAGTCCCACAAATCAAAATACTCCATCCATCCGGGTTCTGACAAGATATACCAAGACATAAAGAAGCTAAATTTGTGCCATTATAAAGCCGACGTCACCACCTATGTTAGCAAATGTTTGACATGTGCTAGGGTCAAGGCCGAACACCAAAGGCCATCGAGTTTGTTGGTACATGGTACAACCCGAGATACCTCAATGGAAGTGGGACAATATCACTATGGATTTTGTCACAAAGCTTCCTAAGTCGTCGCAAGGTTACGACACCATTTGGGTGATTGTTGACCGACTTACTAAGTCTGCAATCTTTACGCCAATGAAAGAAACTGATTCCATGGAGAAATTAGCGAGAATGTACCTGAAGGAGGTAGTCACGAGGCATGGAATACATGTCTCAATCATTTGTAATCGTGACCCTAGGTTTGCATCAAATTTCTGGAGATCACTTCAGAAGGCTTTGGGTACTAACTTGGATATGAGTACTGCGTACCATCCACAAACCGACGGACAAAGCAAGAGAACTATCCAAACTCTCAAGGATATGCTACGTGCTTGTGTGATCGACTTTGGAAATGGTTGGGTTAAACATTTACCATTAGTCGAGTTTTCATATAATAATAGTTATCACGCTAGCATCAAGGCTGTACCGTTTGAGGCGCTATACAGTCAAAAATGTCGTTTACCTGTTTGTTGGGCCGAGGTTGGACAAGTTCAACTCACCGGTCCAGAAATAGTTCAAGAGACAACTGAGAAGGTCATTTATATCAAACAAAGAATGCAAGCCGCCCATGACCGACAAAAGAGTTACGCCGATTTAAAGCATAAGTCGATGGAATTTCAAGTTGGGGATAGAGTTATGCTTAAAGTTTCACCTTGGAAAGGGGTCGTACGTATTGGCAAACGGGGGAAGTTAAACCCTAGGTATGTTGGACCTTTCAAGGTGCTGGAAAAGGTTGGATCCATTGCTTACAAGCTCGAGCTTCCTCAAGAGTTGAGCAGGGTTCACAATACGTTTCATGTATCCAACTTGAAGAAATGTTATTCCGGCGAACCATTAGCCGTTCCATTGGAAGGACTTCACGTTGATGACAAGCTCCATTTTGTGGAGGAACCCATGGAGATCATGGATCGAGAGGTCAAACGGTTGAATCAAAGTCGTATACCAATTGTCAAGGTTTGATGGAACTCGAGGAGAGGTCCTGAGTTTACATGGGAACGTAAAGATCAAATTCAAAAGAAGTATCCACATCTCTTGACTAAACCCGTACATGCATCAAGTGTCACGACTTGAGCCTTGAGGACAAGGCTCTTCTAACAGATGGAGACTATAACATTTCACATTTTCAGGTCATTTTCCGACTCAATTATTATCATTATTTATTTTTAGAGTTTTACGCGTTCGCTTTTAATTATTATCCTATAGTTAAATCGCGTAAACTAAAAATCAACATTCATCGAAAACGGACACCAAACAAGATTAAGTTTACGTCAAGCAAGTGTTATATAATTAATACGAGTATAATTTACAACTTTTCCTATTTTATTTTTGTTACTTAAAACGTTACGTTTCGCTATAAAATACATTTAGGCATACCCGAAAATACCTATACCTATCTATACTCAAACAAATACCCACTATTATACCCAATACCCAAAAACTAACTTATTTAATCACTTAATAAGCATATGGTCGGATCCAACATAATTATACACATGATAAATTAAACATTTCACAAGTATACTTTCTAAACTCAACCCCACCAAGTACCTTACATATCCTATGTTTCCATAAATTGGCTTGTCAAGTGTACCTTGCCACCAATGAGGTGTCTCCCTCCTCCTAGGGAGGAGGAGAGCTCTTACATGTTGTACCCTAACCCATCTTTACTTAACCTTAGTTAGTTTAAGGTAGTTATCATTAACTCATACTATATAAAGGAAGTACTAGGTAGATAAGCTCACACACTATCATTTACTAGAAATTTAACAAGCAAACTCCCTCCCAACACTATTAAACCTATAACTCAAAATAAGAAACTAGGGTTTCTTATAAAATCTCATTCTAAAGTATTTCAAGTATTCAAGGGTTATTTTTAATCATATACAAGGTGTCTTAGAAGTTTGGTTTGGTAATTAAAGGGGTTAAGCAAGAAAGAAGATCAAATTATGGTTTCTATTAAATTAGGGTTTTCTAGTTGCAAAATTCAAATTAAGGTTTTGTTTGTTGGGTTTGATCTTGTTCTACATTCATCATACACTTATCTAAGGTTTATCTAAGACCTTAATCTTTTCAATATATTAATTTCATATTTTATATAATTGTGTATAGTTAAATCATCACCTAGGTTTACTTATTAAAGTTTATAAAATGAAATCATGTACATACATACACGAATTTAGTTTCTTTATGGTTAAGATGATGTTTTAAATATGTTAATATGTTTAAAACAAGGATTTACAAGCAATGGATAGTTTATATAATTATTTGCCAAGTTATGATTATTTATTTAATTATAAAGTTTAGATAAGTAAATATATATGTTGGACAATTTTCTTAGACAATATGGACTTATTATGATGGACACAATGTAGAGGAATTAATTTATATACCATGGATGTTAATTTATTAATTAGAAGACTTGTGGTAACTTTATTAAGTTTAAAAGTGTATAAAACAAGTTAATTAAACTCTTAATTGATACTGTTCATTCAAACCATAAAATAATTATTATATATTTTATAAAAATAGTATTTCTCATGAGGATCGTAAGCATATAAAGAACTTAAAAATTCAAATTTTAACGAAGGAGATATGGTGTTTACAAGATTATGAGTAAAAAGTGTTTTTATAAAAGTATTTTTATAAAAACTATAAAAAATTGAACCTGAGCAGAATACTTTGTATTTTTATTTAAAAGTATATATTTTTGTGATTCCAAAAATATAAGAAACTTGAAGAAACAATGGATAATGAATTAGTTATGGATTTTACATGTTTTAAGTGATTAAATATGTAAAAGTAACTTTATAAAAGTATTTTTATAAAAAAACTATAAGAATTTCGAATCTGATAAAATGTGAACTTATTTTTCTGATAAAATACAACTTATGAGGATTTTAAAACTATAAAGTACATTAAGAATGGATTTATAACAAAGAAGATACATTATTTACAAGTTTAAGTTAAAAAGTATTTTTATAAAAGTAAATTTATAAAAATATGTCACTGTTCACGATAGTGAACTGTTGGGAATTAATTTTCCTAAATAGAGCTTTTAATTACGAAGACGTGGACATAAGAATCACTAAAAACCGAGCAAAAACGAATGAGATACAATTAAAATACGATTTCAATAATTAAAGTTATAAAAAGTATTTTTATAAACTTTCACTTACTGTTACTGTTCATAACAGTACTTAACCATATAATAAATTTAAAATTTGATTAGACTTTTCAAGTACGAATCCATACATATAAAGAACGTTAAAAACGGGATTAAAACGAGAAAGATATGACGTTTTTACTAAAAGTAATATTTATAAATGTATCTAACCTTATAAATATTATTTTCTCAAACAATTAAATTATTTATATAATGAAATTATATAAATAATACATCAAGTGTTTTTGGCAAATAACAAATTGTTAGACAAGTATATCATTTTTACAATTGCAAATACAAGGACATTTGTTTTACAAGTACAAATTAAATTGTTTAATTTGATAAATTAAACAAACACTTTTAGGTGGTGATGTAACTATATAGGATTATATGTGGTATTGGTTATTCAAAGTACATGGTACTTACACGACCTATAATTACTTAGGTTGCATTCGGTCTTATCCGTGACGTTTCCATTCACTTGATTCATATACTCCAGTTTATTCACTAAGGTGAGTTCATAGCCCCATGTTTTACTATATCAATGATTTACAACTTTTGGGGTGAGAAACATGCATTGTTTTACAAATTGGACGCAAGTGTACATTTTATCATGATTACGTGTTTGCCTAAGTAGCGATAACCCTCTGAGCCCATTATCATGAACTGTCAATTACTTTGTGTGAGCGCGAATGTTATAAATAGATCTATTTGGGATTGACATCCCCGTTCGGGTGAGTAGCGTTCTAGGTGTAATGTAGCGCTCACCCCCCTTGTTTTTGCTAGTATTACCGGAACAAGCGAACGTATAGCGCATTCGGGATATCGGATGTATGCCGGGTTAGAACATCATCAACGGGCAATGTAGGCAATTTAATAATTGACAAAATTCAACATGTTGGACGCTTCGGTGTTCTGAGCCTTAGGGAAACGTAAGTTATCATTTTGTTGAATGTTCTGCATCTGTAGCATTTATCATACACTTGGAAATCATTCCGGAATATGCCTACACATTATATTTACATAAATCCCTAATGAATTCACCAACTTTATGTTGTACGTTTTAAAGCATGTATTTCTCTCATGGTCAATATGAAGCACAGATAGGTTGCTATATATAACCCACTTTGGGAGTACTCTTTTGGGAGAGTCATACATAAAGATTGGAGTCATTAACATATTGGATAATAGTTTATGATATAAAATCTTTGTTATCAAATGTTGAACAATTTAAGCCGTTGTGCTTTGTATTAAAACGAATTTCCAAACAGCCAATGCGTAATTTTAAAAAACGACTACATTCGTATTTTAAACGACTCTTTTAGAGGTCTTTCTCATATCTTGTGCAATTGATCTATGAAGTAACGCTCCTGGACACATTATTCCGATGTGACCCTATTTGGGGGTGTTACAATCATCATATATAACTTTGAAAACTTACATGATACTTTTGATACAGAAATGAAAAATACAAGTCCTATGGCCATGCTAGCTGGGAATAACCCATAATACTTAACATGTCATACATGATAGCTACAAATGAAATAAAATCCCTACAGCCTACTAGCTGGGAGTTACCCATAAAACTTAATAGGCCATACAGGATAGCTAAGACATGATAGAAATGTAAATCTAGGCACTACTACCAGTGTCCTCCAAAGTATCAACGCGTACTCCAACCTCCAGTGCCTGGATACGCATGATGGCTCTAGTCGCATGATCATCGGCGTCCTGACGCTGCCACTCGTGGCGATACGCCTGAGTCTCTAAAACTGCAATTTGTGCCTCCAAAGCCCTGTTGTGGGCCTCAGACCTATCTAAAGCCTGACGGGCCTCAACTCTCTCCTGCTCATGAGTAGTACACAAAGAGGAAATGTACCTCCTCAATGTATCTACCTCATTACGTAGAGCAGCACGATCACTCTGTGCATCCTGATGTCGTGTATAGAACTCCTCGCTCTCCCATCTACAAACATCAGCCTGATAACTAACCCTCAAGTTGACCACCTCTATGGAAGCCATAGTCCTCCTCTCAGAAGCTCGGATACTGGCATCTACAAAACTATAATCGACCCTATGGGCCACAGTAGATCCTGACAGTCTAGCAGTAGCAGCAGTAGAACTCTCCCCAACCTCAAACCTAGGTGTGGGAGCAGTAAGTAGTAGCCTCTTTCGAGGCGGTATGTCAGCCTCAGGAATGTCAGCTCTGCGGCTAGTGGATGGTGCAGGTAATGGTAGTAGGTGGTGATGCGGCTCTCATCATGGATGCTCTACAACCTAGTGGTAAATGAGCATAGGTAGGGCTGGTGGGTGGTGGTGGTATCTGGGGAAGTAGTGATGATAATGGAGTGAGTGGAGATGATGGTGGAGTAGGTAAGGCAAGAAGCCTAGCAACCTCTGCCTCAGAAGGAAACGGTATAGGTGCATGGGATCGAACAGACATCCTAGAAGTAGTACGGTATACAGGTGGTGGTGGTGGTGGTGTAGCCGCAGACTCATCGATCTCAAACGGCTCTGTCTCCTTAGCGGAGGGGACATGATCAACAGCTAGAGAAGCAACAACAATAAGGTCGGCAGGAGCTAGGTGCTCCTCCTCCTTATCATCATCATCCTCGGAGGACTCCTCCTCCTCATCCTCATCGTCATTAGCATCGGCAGCATAGTCAACCGGGTCCTCCTTCGGATCCTCAATGAGGATATCATCATTAGATGGAACTAGGTACTCCGAATACACAGGCTCTGGAATGTACATTGGTACATGATGCTCTAACTCCATAGGTTCAGACACATAAGCAGGTAATGGTGGTGCTGCCTGCTCTTATTGGGCAACCTCCTTATAAGGGTCCATCTCAGGAAGCTCGCTGGCATCCATAAGTGGAATGCCCCATGCTGATGGGTCAGAGTCTGAAGAAATAGATGTGTATGACACAGTGGAATGCTCTGAATCCGACATGACTAAATCTATAACAATCCAAAGAGTATATATAAGTATATATATAAGACCACTATATGTAATATACGTAATATAATATAAACACGTATATTAATCATGTAAGCATCTAGTCTAACCAACTAATGCAAACAAATAGTGTATGTATGTCCTGTGAAAAACTTTTATATGATGCAATGTTCGAAAACGGTTATAGTCTAAGTAAAAATATTTGACATGGTTCTCTATAACCTTGGCTCTATATACCAATATGTAACACCCCCAAATAGGGTCGCAGCGGAATAAGGGTCTGGGGCGTTACTTCATAGATCAATATCATAAGGTATGAGAACGACCTCTATATGAGTCGTTTAAAAATGATACATTAGATTTAATAAACTTGTTTGTTACAAAAGCCTGAAGCTTAATTTGTTCATCCTTGAAAATGTAAAGATTTTAATACATAACAAATACACCAAAATGTAATGCACTTAAATCTTTATGACATTGTGACTCCAAAATGATGTCCACCAATGTATCCTTGTGTCTTGCCTTATTGATCTGAGATAAACATGCTTTAAAACGTCAACATAAAGTTGGTGAATTCACAGGTTTAAGTAATGTATAAAGTAGGACCGCAAGATTTCAACGTGTGATTGTGTCGTTGTGATTAGGTATTTTATGTATCAAGTTTTACTATTTATTTTATGCCGACTATACCAAAAACAACACTTTAACGGGCAGTGTACCCGGTCAGATGAAGTTTCATGGTAAGTAGGGTGTCGATCACTGAGAGCAAGAGCGTTAATATCTAATCTATCAATATTTTTGTTATCTAAGTTAAACCTAAAACTAATGCAAAAGGGGGGTTTTCAGCCTGAGAGACTGGCACAAGGTTTAGTTATCTAACCTAAGGTCTTGATGACAAGTAAAACAATAAACACACACAAGAAGACAAACAATAGATAGAGAAGCGGTCGAGAACTAATATAAGGAAAACGTATCAACCATGAATAATCCGATAAAACATAGGTTTGTTTAATAGTGCAATGATTGACTTATCTCGAAGGGCATATCATTCCTAGACTTAGGCGGTACTTCATCCTAAGACCTAGACAAGTCCTTACCAATTGATTAGAACGTACTCGTTGCTACCAAGGTCACCTTATGGCTCAACTAAGCTCACAATCAAAGGGCAAAGATAGGTCAATATTTGTGATCCTATGATTCTAGATATATAAATTGCAATATGGAGAGCTATCCCGGACTCTTAGCCTACGCCCAAACAACACCGAAGTTGCAGCGCATTAAATATGTAGGACTAGACCCAGTTGAATGATAGGTCGCATACTTAAGCACGTAAACAAGTATAAATTGATAAACATAAACAAGCAATCAACGATAAATTAAGAAATCAAGATAAATAAACCAAATATTAAGATCTTCATAATAATGGCTAATACCCAAAGGTATTAGCCTTCAAACTTCATAATTAATACAAAAGTAATGATTTAGCCAAGGTAAACTAACCGAGTTAACAAATGATACCAAAAACTGAACAATTACAAGAGTACAAGAAACTACACGTTGTCTCCAATGGAATTGATTACGCTGCTCGACCTCTTTTGCTCTTTTTATCCTCTAAAAATCGACTTTTATGGTTTAGGTATCGAGAATATGATTTAGCACCCTTAAAACTCATTTTTGAGTTTTCTATTTATAAGGTTTGGAAAATGGTCGATACGGCGTATCCAAAGTCTTGGATACGGCGTATCGGGTGTTTCTTTGAGTGGTGACCACGTTTGATATCTTCCAGGATATTTTATTTCCATAGAGCTTGAATATGGTGTATTGCCTTCTTCTGGATACGATGTATTAGATCTTGTTTCCTTCGTGGTCTTTGGTAAGTGTTAGCACAGATACGCCGTATCTTCCTTGATGGATACGGCGTATTGGTTGTCAGAACAGTAATCTTCAAATATCTTCGTTTAAGCTCTAGAATGTGTGCCTTTTAGTTAATCTTCACCAAGTACTCCATAACTACTGCAATTCTCAAATACAAACGATTAAGTAACAATTCTTTGCAATAATTAAACAAAATGGGTTAATTACATGGGATAAAT
>BQNB010094859.1:3297-20455 GCA_026074375.1 Tanacetum coccineum
TAAGTAATGTAAGTCAATATCTTTTTATTTGAATCAAAACTAAAATTTAATTAGTGTTTTGCTCATTGCTTGATTATATTTCCACCCAAACAGTAAGTACAACAAATTTTATTAGTATGTTAGATTCAATCCACGTAAACCATTCTCTTCCCAACACATTTATATTTATCATACCTCATCGTTAAGAACATTGTTAAAAAAGTCTTGAAAGTGTGACATGGAGTCTTTTTTGTTGATTTTTTTATGCTTCGTTGTTCAATATAATGTGCAGCTGACCCTTCTGTATTCTGCAGGCTTATTTTTCTCCAAAGATCAACCCCGTTGGCATATCATAAACAGAATATGAGGCAGAAACAAATCCATGAGACAAAAAAATGCATGTGCTCAAGGTCTGCACTTTTAACTCATTTGTTTATATTAATGGGTCAATTTGAGATGTGTTTGATTCATAAAGGTTAAAAAGATAGCTGAAAAGGAATGGGTCAAATGTGTTGAGTCGTCTTGCAAAGCTCTAAATCGTTAATAAAAAATTATTCTAATAAAGTAGTTTTTAATCATATTCTATAAAGTAACATTTTACACATTAAAATAATGGATAAAAAAGTGTTTGCACAATAATCTGAAGTAGGACTCTGGGTTCGAAAGAAAATGTTCATACACAAAATTGAAAGGAAAGAAAAAGTCTATCTTGACTCGAGTAATCTGGTGTGAGTTTGTACAGTTAACACTACGGGTCACACTTATAACTGCATGTTTAACGCTACATTGTTATATTTTCACTCACATGTATCATCGTTGCAGACGGAGCTCACGATGGTTCAGAACTGATTGATACACAACTAGCTGATACTCTTCACAACTCATAATAACAACTGGAGCCAGTACATTCTTTACCTACATTTGTAGATATGATATATTTAGCCATACATTGATTCCCATTATTTGAGTACTTGGACAACGTTGCCTAGAATAATTCCGTAGAGTAAAGACTTTGACCGTCAAGGCACTACACAAGATGCATGCGACCACATTTGAACCTGGTTTATGCAGGTGGCAAATGACAACTCTATGCTAATATGGCAACTGACAGAGATATGGACATCTTCAATGAACATTCTAACTTTCTCAATTATGTATGTATTTGGGCTAAAATTATATCTAAGCATTCCAAACACGATTTATGAATATATGAAGAAAGTACTCTCAGTTTTAAGCATTATTTCGTCGCAAAAAATCCGTTACAAATAATTAACGTAAAACCACGGAGCGTGTAAAACCCACATGAAAATACCATGAAATTTAAAAATTCTAATAAACAATGAAATCGACAAGAAAATCACTCAGGGGCAGCTCTCAACCGCCTTACTTTTGGACCAGTTCTTTATAATTTGAACCGGTTGAACCCTTTTTCCGTGTTGGGTTTTTGACCCCCTTTTACATGGAGTGACAAGGCAGGGCAGCTGGGCTTTTTTGTGTGTGTCGGGTTTATTTGAACTGAGCCGGTTGGAATCACTTACGTTGTGGTTTTGGGCCATTTCTTAGGCTTGTAGGTGCACTTCTTAGCTGGACTGTGTTTAGCGCCTTTTTTTTTGTTTCTTGGCTTTAGATTTTTTATCTTTTGATCTAAAAAAAGTGTGAATTGTCAAAAACACTTTAATTATTGTCTGTAAAATTCTTTGACATCAGATATCTTGTCCAATCATATAAGTGAATAACGTCAGATAAACTTTAGCCTAGCGCTCAATATATGGCACACCAACTGGAATGAGCAAAGAGCCAAGACTCGAATTCCTTACCATTTATACACAAAATCTCTTTTAGCGTTGTATTATAATAGCATCATTATCAAATAGACTCGAATTCCTGACCCTTTATACACAAAATCTCTTTAGTTGATTTATAGATTTTTCAAAGATAAGTACCAACTGAGCCAAATCTCTTTGGATAAAGATGCGTTAATCCTTGATCTAGCTCGATAATTTTTAAAGTTTTTTATTAAATAAAATATCAAGTTTATGTAATATTTCTAATCAGAACATTAAATTTACTTGTTATTTAAACTAAAATGAAAGAATATTGGCATAAAACATCTTTTTAATTTAGCACATATGTATCAATTTTTAAATTGAAAAAATAACATTAAAATTTCTTGATGTTATAAGCATTTCCTTATAAGCTATTTTCCTACATTTGTTACAAAAACTCTAAACATAATATAATAAAAAAAATTAAGAAACTATGCAATATTTTTCAAGTCAAAACCCAAAAGAAAATGCGACCACCAAAAAAGGGCACCAACTGTAAACAAAGTTTTGTCAACATCCTCGCGAGCTCTTTCATCTGAAAAAAGAATTTCTAGCAAGAGCTGTAAACATGAATGAGATTCGTTACAATAGTTAATCATCTTTAACTGCATAATTGTTAAAAATTCCAAAAATAGACAGATAAAAAGCCTTATTTTATTATGCCTTCATCCTCATTTGCATAAACTTTTTTGAACAGGTTGTCAATCATTTTTTACAGCCCAATAAAAGAGTGTCTGAGGTGGTATACTGGATTAGAAAATAACTAAAGCCATTCCGGGATGTCAGATGCTGTAGCAACTGTCGTGTTCAAACTTAAATTTATTTAATTACTTGAGTATTTGTTGTTTCGTGAATATTTGATTTTTGCGTGAAACCGTTAAATTACCACATTTTAGCAAAAATGCCTCCGGATGCGTTCCGACCTTTGAGTAAATATAGTTACCCATGACTAGCGTGTTACGACTTTATGGATATATTTCATTTGTATCGCGTGTTTAATGTTTACGTGTTACGTAAAAATTTACCTACTCGTTCATTTACCTTACATGTATGCATGAGTTTACCCTTAAGCACAAAATATCTAGATACTATTGATAACCAAATATTCAAAATTTGAAAATGGTTTGGTTCCCTCCTCTGTGTGGTTCGTCCCACCAAGCACACACACACCCATCACATTTTTTTGTTAGTGTTTCCCATGGTACAAGACACATTTCCACCTATTTCTCACTTTGGTCTCCCTGTGGTCCCAAAGAACCTAGGATCCCATTCTTGCTTAAGTATTTAGCATATGTCATTCATCCCATTTAGTCATTTCCTACACACACTAAAACACACACAACAAAAAATGATCTCTTCTTTCTCTTGCTCGGCCGAACCCACAAACAACACCAACATTGGTGTTTGTTTTTCTTGATCTCGAATATTGATTTCATTGATGCTAGTGATTCATTTGTAGTCATATCCGGGTTGATACAAGATCGTTTTCGGGTTATTGAACATATTTTCTCTACATTTTTGTAAGAATACTCTCATCTCTTTTTCATACATCTTTCACATATTCTCATCTAAGCACACATTCATCACCATGTTTGTGTAAAAAGGTTTTTATAAAATAAACTAACAAACAAAAAGGGTTGTACAACTTGTTTATGTTTTTGGAACTTAATCTTAATATTATTGTACTTTTAAGTTAAAAATAAGATTTTATGTGTTAAAAGTGGTTTTTAGTGTTATTGTAACAATAGGTGGAAGGGATAGGTAGTCTTGAAGTTGTTTGAGGGTTGGTATCAATCGGTGGAAAGAATTTAGGTTAGAAATGAAGTTGTGATGTTTGCGGCTAAAAATATAGCGTAGTTTTGTGGTAAAATACTTGTTGTCCGAATTTTTATGAAATAAAACGAGTTGTTAAAGTCCACTTAAAAAGTCAAAACGTTAAAAATATATTAGTACACTTAAATACGAATGTGTGGATATAAAGATCGCTAAAAACGGACTTAAAACGAGTGAGTTACGACCAAATGAAGTTCGGATAAAAACTAGTAACTTTTTCGGCCAAAAATTGTTTTCGACACATTCTGTCCGGTTTACGTTTTCATGTTTTTGGCTCATTTCGAATCCGAGTCGGGTGAAACTTATAAAAGAAAACTTGTAGAACGTGATTTTTTTAAACATGGATTTTGACCATTCTGTGAGTCATTATAACGAAGGAGGTACGCCTTTGTAAAATTGACTAAAATCATGAAATTTTATAAACTTTCTGCTTGAAAAATGTGAGATGTTTGAAACTTAAAAAGAGGGTTTTGGGCGTTTTCGAGCCCGAATGAGCTATAGAACCCTTAACAAATATTATAGTATCACTTATATATTTTCTATGTGCGTCTAAAACTTTACAAAATATTACTAAGTAAGCGAGATAAGATTTATTAATAAAGTCGGTAACTTAAAACAATAGTAATAAATATAATGTTGAATAAAAATTGGTGACTAGACTTTGGTGGGATATTTCTTGTGTTTTAGACAAAATTTAAATCGAGCGAAAATACATAAAAAATGATAACGTGCGGGATTTTATAGAGATTGATAAAATTGTAACTTTTGCTTTAGCGTCGAAACTTAATAAAAAATGTGTAACTTTTACGAGATCACATTTTAACTTATATACTAAACGAATACATGTTCGGGTGATGAGAACCTTATAAAAATTGCACATGCATCTTTCGCTATCGTTGGCTTGCACTTAAAGCGCACTATATTCCAATTAGGTCGCGTTAGAACATTCGAGCTCATCCTTCACTTGTTGCTTTATTTTGAATTCACCGCTTTGCTTAAGGTGAGTCTTCGTAGGCCCTCTTTTTACTTATGTTTTCCTAGGGGGGAAATGATACTTAAATGATATTTTAAAATGTTTTGTGTTGTGTTAAACTATTCTTTTGGACATTATGTGAGTTTATATCTCTATATGTGTGATTTTGTACCTAAATTGTGGAAGTAAACTATCTTGGGAAGAGACACCCATTTCATCGGGGTAGGGCGCCAGTATACCTTTGGAAGGATGCACCCACGTTATTGAATTTTATTATGTGATTTGTTATGATGTGATTTGTTATTATGTGAATTGTTATTGTGTGATGATACTAAATGTCGTATATGTTTATCTTCTCGCTATTGTCCTACTTAAACTATATGCACAGCAAGTGGGTCTTTTACTTAAACCTACGAGCTCACCAACATTATTGTTGACCTTTTCGAGTATTCATTTTCAGGTAATCAAATTTCTGTGCCTAAAGAGGAGTATAGCCTTCTTGCATTGCTTACTGAGACTTAGGACGTAACCCTCGTGAGTTACTTATCCCTTGTATTTCTGCATTACTATCTTTATGTTTATGTTGTCTATTTGACCTTATTTGTACTTGTCCCGGGTTGTGGGATTATTATGTTTATGTGGCTATGTTGTCGTGGTATTGACAATCCACGATACAAGTCTCCACTTGTGTTGGGAGTCGTCATGCACGTTTATGTTAATCCTTCATTTAGTAAATTCTCTTTTGTCTTATATCAATGTGTTATGATGATCATGTCCGTTACATCTCGTGTTTTCGCCTTAGACGGGGTGTGACAGATGCTTTGCATAGCAACACCCTTTTGTACGCAAACTTGTCGTTATTAGGATGTTAGAACCAACAAATGCGCCACCTAAGACATTGTTTATTTTCTATTTAGAATGTGCACGGTATATAAAATGGACATACTTGATGCGGTCGTCGTAGGACTTCTACACGAAGTTTTACAACTCCCTAGGCAGTGCACCTAACCGTTGTAGTGTAGTAAAGGCAAGACACGGGGGTTGTTATCGTTCTCTAGGGGAATATGCGTCAGTAAAGGTCCTAATTGAATATAGCTAAGAACTGGAGGTTGAAAGAAAATTATTTTTGTGTTTTTATATTTTATGGAAGCAAATTAAAATCTCGGGTTTGGAGATGTTGGTTTTAAACTAATAATTAAAACTAAATTAAACTAATTAGGGGAATTCGTATGATGAGAGAATAGTGTTTACTTAATCATGTATGATCCTTGGTAGCTTCTCTTAACTCTATTGCCTTGTCACACTTGTGATGTATATATGTAGGTACTATTCTAATGCATGGCGAATTACACGAAAACGCCGTCTACAAAATAACTAACTAGAGCAACGCACAAGTAAGGTAGTATGATGACTATTACAAGGCCCTAGTCTAGATAAACGCGTTTGTATTAATACCTAAAAGGGATCATCCACACACGGGTAAGGTAGTATAAATACTATTACCGGTGGAATCCTTTCTACGCAATCATGTCTCCCAAGATCTCACGATAAGGGACTAAACATGCACACACATCAACAAAAAGCAACAAAGTTAAGATCTACATACCAATTCACATACAATCATAAGCAAACACTTAAAAGATCTAGCCTAGCATGTTCAAGATAGAAGAAGCACAAGTATATATCAAACAATAAGACATATTGAGAGATAAGAGATAAAAGAACTTCACTATGATGAATCAAGCACTTAGGGATAGTATATAAGGGTTGGGAAACCCTAAAATACTTCCAAAGTCTGGTACAACTCGTTCTCCCACGAACTAAACCCTAATTCCTTCTATCAAAAGTGTATATGAAAAAGGTAAAATTAAGTTTGTATATATAGAATTCAGGGCGCGACAGCGTCTCTTTGGGTCTTCATACTTGACGGCTGATCCAGACGATATCTCCACTATTCAGACGGCGTCCCATTTGAGTCCAGACGCGGTCAGGATTATCCATACGGCGTCTCCAGAGTCTAGTCTTGAATCTTTCATTAATCTTCACACCCATTAGCTACCATGTCCGTATTCTTCCCAAATTGAGTCCAAATCACGTGTATTTCCACCAAATGTCTTCCAAATGCTAAAAATGCAAAAAGAAACGATTAAGCACATATTTAAGATATTTTTGCATGATTATAAGGGTAAAATGACCCTGAAAAAGTGTATAAAATTACACCTCATCACATACCCCTACTCTTGGGATTTGCTTGCCCTCAAGCAAATAAGCTTTTCTAACTTAACAAGTTACATATCGGGGGCATTTAACTTACTCTTTAAACATGGCACAACCAATTAGACCTCGTAACTAGAAGCACGGGAAAAATACACTAGCACCTCACAATAAGTGTTTGGATTCTCTCTCTCTCTCTCTCGGTGTATAATGAATTATAACAATATGGAAATCGAAAATTTAACACTCATTACCTAGTCATAGCATATAAGTTACCATAGGCTTGATAAAGGATCAAACCTTCACCGCTAGCGTAAGTACTAATAGTTACCATCAAGAGGACTTTAAAGGGTTGTGATGTGTAATTATGTGGGATACATGTAAACGAAAACGGACGGCATTTGGGAGAGTGACATTTGGGTGGATTTGAGTGAAGTGGTTAGTCAACTATCATATGGGAATACACGTTGGCGTGGTTGCTAGTCGAAGACTCGGACAAGATATACAAACTCTACAAAACTCTACATCAAACTCTTTCTTTTTCTTTTCTTGACTCTATATTGAACATGAATAAATAAACTAACTAATAAAACTGATAAACGCAAATGGTAGCCCGTACATTTTTTTCTACTTTTTTGTACACTTTTGCCCTACCATTTGCAACATATAATACATCAATGGGGTTTATAGATCACCCCTACACTTGAACTTTTTACAGACTCGATAAGCAAACTAATCTAATGACCCGAATTGGTTGGATCAAAATAACATGTAGACTACTCGGCAAACATATGGGGGTCTTGACTTAACTTTTCTTCCCCATTCTTTCGCGAAATAAATACTACCATGAATCCCAATCGTCCCAAAACAATATATACAAGGATAAGGACTTAGCAACCGTGTACTCCAATAATTAACTAAGGGTGTAACACAACGATGTACTAAAAGCGAGTACATGTAGGGTAGGCTAAGGTTTTGGGTGGCACAATTGGTTTAAGGGTATGGTTGAGGTTTCACTAGGGGGATCTCGCACTAAAAGTGAGCGCGAACAAAGGTGTGGGATAGTTATATAGTCGGGGTGACTAAAATAACAATTACAGGTTTTAAACATGGGTTAATCCTAGTGCCTCTTATCATTTAGCAAATATTATTACTCACTACGCAGTCTCGGGATGCATCACTAAAGCAAGTTCTAGATGTTATATACTACCGGTACACTCATGTAATTTAATATCAATACTAAGAGCTGCAGAAAAGGCGACAAAGAACATACGTACACATCTATAACGAAGGAATAGAATCATATGACTGCATTCGAACTTAAATCGAGAATGCTTTAGAGATATATTACTATCTTGGGCATCAATGGAGGATACCTAATTTCCTAAAGATTAGGGGCGTAAACCTCACTATTTTAGCGGGTGTATTAATTTGAAGTGGAAGGGTTTTTGTGCCAGGCATATAATTCCCCTATCAAAGGAGGACGACTTTTAGCTACTTAGTTTCACGGTTATTGTAGTGGGGAAAAAAAAAAAAAATTAAATTTGGGTCAAAATTTCCCTTTACGATTTATGTTTCGATAGATAACTCATCAGTTTAAGTTCAAGCAAAGACAAATGGTGGAATAGTTTCTAAGGCTTTTATTTCCCCTACACTTATTTTGAACATTGTCCTTAATGTTCTACAAAGTACCCGTAAACGAATAAAGTGAAGAGAAAAGAGGGCGAAAGAAACTAGTACTCCCTTGGTTATGCTCAAATTTGGAGAAGAAATAATGATCTCGGCTAAACCATCATCCAAGAATTGTCCTCATGAAACTCCTAAGAACTCCCGGGCTTTTCCTTATCAAATATAACCTAAAAATCAAAGACAAGGTGCAAACATACCTAGCGTAAAATCGGCGAGAATAATAAACATACAACTATATAACTTTACGTTTTGACTCAACAACAGACTTATTATTTAAAAGATTGTGTTAAAGTTATTCATGGTTTACTGCAGATCTTTTAAGCAATGTACAAATTCCGAAAAATTATACAAAAGATTTAAAAACAAAAATCGAAATTTTCCTGTATTGGAGTGGGAACGTCGTCTGGAAAATCCAGACGTCGTTTTCACTAACTGTAGAGAGTTACTTTTTTCTCGTTCAAAATTTTCTACACGCATATCCATTAAGTATTTCCTGCAAAAATTTTACTGCAAAAACACGAAAGTTATTAACACAAACATATGACTCGATCACATAAGACGCGAATTAATCTAAATTATTTATCTTGACTTGTTTGAAATTTTGGTTCTTATTAACCGGATTTTTCCCCTGCAGTTATCTTTGTAAAATACCTTTGAATGAGATTAAGACGAAGTTAAAAACATAGCAAAGCATGATTACAACTATTTTCAAACAATAATAATGAATAAATAAAGAATTAAAACACACGACACTCCTAAAATGCGAAATTTAAAAGATTGGGTTGCCTCCCAATAAGCGCTTTTGTTTATTAGAGAGTCTTTTAGCTAGACTCGGAGTCCTATTACTAAGAATCATGGAAATGATCCAAGTTTAGGATGTCACTTGGATTTTCTTTGAGTGAAAGCCTCCTATTTGTCGGGATTGATTGGAATGCCCTATCGAACTTTTCTCCATCGAGGTCAATTAATTCAATACTAATGTGCCACGCACCATCTCCTCCTTTTGGTGGCCTATTCCAATCAATTGGATTCTCAATTAAGTCTTCGGATTCCCACATGTTTCCTTTCAAGTTAATGGGTATGGCTCCTAGGAACTCAACCATTTTCCTAAACACTAAGACATCCTTAAATGGGTTAACCTCGGCATCCCTAGCAATTTCCCACTCCTCGGGTGAGTGATTGTTCCAAAAGTCTCTATTCGCATAATACGGGGTTGGACACCTATACCATCCTTGCTAGTTCGTGGCTTATATGACTCACGTTTTCCTATGGTGGTCCAATAAGGCTCATTATCATCACTAAAATCTAGTTCTTTTACCCCGAATATCGATCTAGTGAGTCCTTCCCCTACCGCTATTTTGGCTTTCTTACAATCAATTATGGCATTGGCGGTTGCTAAAAATCCTCTCCCTACTAGTAATGGACATGTAGGTTCTCTTTCCATGTCTACCACATGGAAATCCTTAAATAGTTTTAACTTTCCTACATGAACCTCCACGTTTCTCACAATCCCTACGGGATATGACTTAGTTCCATCCACTAATCCTAGGACATCGCCGGTCTCTTCTAATAATCCCACTTTAAGTTCTTTGAAGAGTTTTAATGGAAGTAAGTTGACACATGATCCTAAATCGGCTAGGGTATCAAAAGGCTTGGAGTCCCCTAGTCTACAAGGTAGAATAAACAAACCCGGATCCTTCATTTTCTCGGGTGCTATACTTTGGATGTATTCGAACCCGTTTTTTCCTAGTTCTAGACTAACTATGTATTTATCGAGAAGAGCGTCATACAATAGGACATGGACTAGAACTTCAAGAACCGATCGGTTAAGATGCAAGTCCGCGAACTCATCTTCTAGAGTTTCTTTTGGTTCTTTAAGAGTCGGTGTTTTATTTTCACTTACCATTAAGGTGTTAATTGGGAGTTGGTTCTTTTTATCGCAAGTGTTAGATTTGAAACATGCTTGAATAGCATTGACCGATTTGAAAGAGTTGGAAGAGCTTTGAGGATCTCCCGTCGGATGAGAACGAGCAGACAAAGTTGGATTTGTGTTAAACTTCGGGTTCTTTACCGTATCACTCGGGAGTAACCCCGTCATTTGGTCATTGAATGCCTTCAAGAAAGTGTCTAACTTATTGGTCACCTCGCTTTGATATTGTTTGAAATCGGCTTCAAACCTAGATGTCTTACGTCTTGAGATGCCATAAAGTTAGCCAATTTTACTTTGAGATTTGATTGATTGGAGCCTTGAGAAGTGTTGTTGAAGGATCGGTTTGGGTATGAACCGTTTGATTGGAATCGATTAGGTGGGTTTGAAAAATTGTTTTGAGAATTTTGGGGTTGCCTCCGCCTAAGGTTTGGGTGACTTTTCCATAAGGGATTATAGGTGTCACCAAGGTTGTTCTTCTCCGGCTTAAAAGTGTGCCACTTATTTCCCGCTTCATCGGTACGCGTAGATGCATACTCTACAAAAGCTCACTCGGGATCTTCCATGCAATATTAAGTGTCATGGGGACCACTACAAATTTCACACGAATAAGCGATTTTGTTCACTTGGACAGGTTTGGATTGGGCGAGATGAGCTTCCATCATACGTTGGACTTGATTTTCGAGCTCGATGAGATGACGGTCGGATGCACTCGGGACATCATGAGGCATAGAGATAGCCTTGACCGGTTTAGCAAAGTCTCTTGTGTCATTCCAACTTTTGTTGTCATAGAGGGTGAGGTCCTCTAATAGTGCCCATGATTCTTCGTCGTTTTTGTCACTTAGCTTGCCACCGGCCGCTTGGTCAATGGTTTGCCTTCTGATCGGATTGACATGATCATAGAAGATTTAGATTTGGAGCCAAAGATCGATGCTATGGTGAGGAAATTTTTGGAGTAAGTCCTTTAAACGAGTCCATGCTTCGGATAAAGATTCACCTTGGTGTTTTTGGAACATTAAGATATCATTTTGAAGTTTAGAAGTCCTTCCCGGTGGAAAGAATTGAGCAAGAAAACGAGTTGTAAGATCCTCCCAGGTGGAGATGGATCCTGCGGGGAGACGCTCAAGCTAATTGCTAGCTTGATCTCGAAGGGAAAATTGAAATAAACGCAGGCGCGTCATTTCCCTAGTTTCAACATTAAGGTCAACGGAGTTCACAATTTTTAAGAAATCCTTAAGATGTTGATTCGGATCCTCGGACCGAAGTCCGTAGAATGAGCATCCATTTTGCACCAACCGGATGGTGTCGGGTCGAAGAGGTGCCAAATCATTCTCGTTGGGGACTTCAATGGTATTTCGGTAGCCCTCGTGGCTAGGTCGAGAATAATCTCCTAAGGTACGACGTGGATTTTCGTCTCCCATTAAGGTTAACGAAAAGGTTTACGAACAAAAGACACGAAGAAAAGATAGACTACGAGAAAGCTAATTAGACAGAAAGTAAAGTCTTACTTAAAAGGATTCTAGTAAGTAGATCTAAGCTAAATAAAATCGAAACCTAAACTAGTTGCTATTCCTCGGCAGCGGAGCCAAAAACTTGATGCGGTCGTTGTAGGACTTCTACACGAAGTTTTACAACTCCCTAGGCAGTGCACCTAACCGTTGTAGTGTAGTAAAGGCAAGACACGGGGGTTGTTATTGTTCTCTAGGGGAATATGCATCAGTAAAGGTCCTAATTGAATATGGCTAAGAACTGGAGGTTGAAAGAAAATTATTTTTGTGTTTTTATATTTTATGAAAGCAAATTAAAATCTCGGGTTTGAAAAGGTTGGTTTTAAACTAATAATTAAAACAAAATTAAACTAATTAGGGGGATTCGTATGATGAGAGAATAGTATTTACTTAATCATGTATGATCCTTGGTAGCTTCTCTTAACTCTATTGCCTTGTCACACTTGTGATGTATATATGTAGGTACTATTCTAATGCATGGCGAATTACACGAAAACGTCGTCTACGAAATAACTAACTAGAGCAACGCACAAGTAAGGTAGTATGACGACTATTACAAGGCTCCTAGTCTAGATAAACGCGTTTGTATTAATACCTAAAAGGGATCATCCACACACGGGTAAGGTAGTATGAAGACTATTACCGGTGGAATCCTTTCTACGCAATCATGTCTCCCAAGATCTCACGATAAGAGACTAAACATGCACACACATCAACAAGAAGCAACAAAGTTAAGATCTACATACCAATTCACATACAATCATAAGCAAACACTTAAAAGATCTAGCCTAGCATGTTCAAGATAGAAGAAGCACAATCATATATCAAACGATAAGACATATTGAGAGATAAGAGATAAAAGAACTTCACTATGATGAATCAAGCAATTAGGGATAGTATAGAAGGGTTGAGAAACCCTAAAATACTCTCAAAGTCTGGTACAACTCGTTCTCCCACGAACTAAACCCTAATTCCTTCTATCAAAAGTGTATATGAAAAACGTAAAATTGAGTTTGTATATATAGAATTCAGGGCGCGACGGCGTCGCTATTTTCTAGACGCCGTCGTCAAGCTAGGGTTTCTTTGGGTCTTCATACTTGACGGCTGATCCAGACGCTGTCTCCACTATACAGACGGCGTCCCACTTGAGTCCAGACGCTGTCAGGATTATCCAGACGGCGTCTCCAGAGTCTAGTCTTGAATCTTTCATCAATCTTCACACCCATTAGCTACCATGTCCGTATTCTTCCCAAATTGAGTCCAAATCACGTGTATTTCCACCAAATGTCTTTCAAATGCTAAAAATGCAAAAAGAAACGATTAAGCACATTTTAAAGATATTTTTGCATGATTATAAGGGTAAAATGACCCCGAAAAAGTGTATAAAATTACACCTCATCAATACTTATTAGTTGATAAATAGGTAGAATATGCTAGAAACCCTAATAAACCCAACCCACAATCGGGCTTGGGCCATATCTATCTAATAGTTCTACCACATGTAGGTAAGGATGATGGGAAGCAATGATTTCATATCGTTACTCTTTCTTTTCTCTTTCACACCAAGAGTTATGTATGACCTTTGGTGTATCATGGATCTAAACAAAATAAAGAAATCGACATTGACTTAGTAGATGGAGACAGGCATATGCAATGTTGTTGAGCTGAGTATTGAATAAGTGGCTACTAAAACGCGTTGCAACCGGGTGATCTACAAATCATCCACATACGAGCAAACTATTACTAGATAAGTGAGTCATGACGTATTTACACCAACGTTAGTATGCCCTCTTGGTGTATCATGGATAAACAAAATAAAGAAATCGACAATGACTTAGTAGATGGAGACAGGATATGCATGTTTTGGCTGAGATATTGCAGTGGCTACTAAACGCAGTTGCAACCGGGTGATAAAATCATCACATCCGAGCAACTATTACCTAAATAAGTTACACGTATACAACCTATGAAGTATATGAAAATATGTGTCGCCCTAAATTAATGGTGGATGGTCTAAAGTTTAAGTTTTGTATATGATTTTTTAAAGTTAAAAAAATAAGAATAATTTTGTCATTTGACATTCAAGATTTTAATTTACTTTCATTTCCTCCAATTTTTGAGAGAAAAGTTTTAGCCACGTTTTCTCTTCAAATTTTCTTCATTTCATTCCTCTACTCCCTAAAAAAACTGAAGAACGCTAGTTTTCACAATTTCTTTCTTTTTTCCTTTCATTTCTCTCTGAAATTAAACTCGAAAACGCAGTAACACTTACTCAAAAAACTCGATAAGTGAGGATAATAACACCACATAATTGCAAGTTACTATTAGATGACACATATTTTTCTTACACAAATTAAGGCATTAACAAAGCACTAAGGGGGAATTTACACAACATGAAAGACGAGGGGCTCAAATGTTTATACATAATATAATAATATAAACGTTTGGTATTTCTTCTTGCAACTTAAACTGGCCACCTAATTGTTTCACTAACCAAAGCTAGCTTAAAGCCCTAGAAAATTTCTTGAGCTCAAATTCCATATATCCAGACACTAAATCTTCGGTAAAAACTATCCTTACATTTAGTAAGTTTTTTTGTTTTTGTTAAGTAATTTTGCATGTCATTGTAATATTGATGGCAATAATATTTTGGTTACTTCAAGGTTAGAAATACAGTAAAAGTTACAGTTCATATGTATGATTATATATGTTTGGGTTATTGTATTTCTTTGTATGTTAAGGTTACTATTTGAGTACTTGTTACTAAAGTTACAGAAATGGACCTTGTACACCAAAACCTTTTACATTCTGGGCCCTTTGAACTTTAGTGTTTGGTGTTGGACCTTGAATGTTAACAAAGAATCTGTGATCTTGAATCATGGTTTTAGGATTTATATGTTATTCACACTTTTGAGGTACTTTGTTTGTGATTTTTGGTAGAGTAAGTATGACTTGTAATGTTAATACTTTAAAATATATATGGATGGGTGTTATTTCCAACCATCACCAAAGTGGCATAGGTGGTAGAGCGCGTGATGTTCTCGTAAGAGGTATATGGCTCAGAACTCATTAGGTATACAGTTGTTCTCACAAGAGGAAACAGTCATAGGGATACCCTGGTTAGGGTGTGTTAGTACAAAATATGTCACCGGGTATGAGATGGTTTAAGATTGCTTGTTGGGTCGGGCCGGCAAGCTATCTTCGGGTTGGATCTTGTACTAACAAAGCAATTGGATGATTTCTGCACAAGTAAAGGTATACCGTTAGCTTTACCGCGTGAGAGTAAGAACACATGCTATCAGAGAGATATGTGTGTGTATTAGGAGAGGTTAGAAAATCATCATACCTTTTGGAGTGTGAGAGGACCCCCTTTTATAGGTGACCAATCACATTAATGCTGATTGAATGTTGACTAATCACATTAATGCTGATTGGATGTTGACTAATCACATTAAATGCTGATTAATGTTGCCATATCTGGCCAAGGCCAGGGTCCACATGTGGTTAGTATAGTCCGCCTGTTATACGTACTATACGTCATCAGGGTGAGTAACGTGAAAATGTAAAACCTCACTCGTTTACCCATTTATTATCAGATGGATGCCCTCCCCGAGTAAGGTGAATAGGGAAAAACTCATCCGTTTAACCGTTTACCCAATAAATTTTATTTCTGAAGAACCATGAATCTAGAATCTTAAATTTTGAATTAAGTTTTCGCTATTTTTTACACTCTTTTGAAGTAATTTCAAAATCAAATTAAAATCCCATGATGCGTATCATGCCATCTCGAAACAATTTCTACACAAAACACGGGATATGTGAAAGGTTTTACTAAATGTTACACTTATGGTCATACCAATTATTATAATGATTTTGGAAAAGTAAAGGTTTAGAATTATAGCTATAGCAAGTTACAATGTAAGTGTAACTACGGGAATGCATTAGTGTATACTAATTTCCTTTGTGGTTAAAGTTAGAGCAACTTAGGTTGCATATTGAGTGTCTTTTGTATAATTTATGGATGCTAGTTATGAATTATGACTATAAACTTTTGAATCATGGATCTTAAAGTTGATGGATGTTTTTGCTAAATGGGGATTTATGATTATGTAGTATCTAACCCCGTTAAATAGGCAATATGGAATCTCGAATGGTTTGATATTCAGGGATCCAATTCCGGAAACTAGTTACAATCTGATCAAAAGCTATAATAGTGTGTATGTAGTTTTAACTTTTAATCTCACGTTACATTGTAAACGTATTAAATGAATGACCTGGTATTTTCTATTTTGCCCTCATGCTTACTTTCTATGACTTGTTTGTTAGTTGATAATTGTCTTCTAAGATGCACTTTTTTGGGTTAAATTACAATGCTGGTAGATAAATAGAAGTAACTAAATTGAAAGAAATATCGTTATAACAAAAGTAATTAGCAAATAGTCATAGCTAACCTTGTTTGTTTGATCTTAGATGGCCTCCTTGTTTGCTAAACGCGTTGCTTCTAATCTCTTGAGGGTCAGATCGGTCACCTCGTGTTCTCGTTTTTTTAGCACCAAGGGTTACCAGTATGTTCAAGATGACTACGAGGGCGACTGCATCCTTAAGTGTGATGACAAACATGACTCTTCTTTTATCCATGGTGTAGTCAATGGTGCGTATATATGATTCCAAAAAAAAAATTATTACTACAACAAATATGTCACTTGGACACACTTTTTCTACATACTTTCAAACAATGCATAAATTCTTGTTAAGTTATCCGCACTTATATACTTGAATTGCAAAAGATATATTACAATCAACAAAAAATTTTGCAACTGACATTGTAAAATAAAGTTTCTACTTATAACTAATAATATAAGCATGTACAAATATAAAATGTGTGTAAATAATATATGTCATATAGGTGGTGTAGATTATAAAAATATTTGTCCTCGTGATTTCAGATGCGTTTAGTCCTGATTTCACACCGATTGGGAATTTAGGCCGTCTATTAAGTGCGGCGGATGATCGCGTTGGATTCCGAAAGACCTACATGCTCCCTAGGTGGATCGTGTTGGAGAATGACACAGGCCTTTGCCTAGTCCGCAACATGACTGGAGAATATGGAAGATCTGTTAACGATTATGTTCCAAAGAAACAAGTTATGTCTCGACGACCCCATGAAGAAGATATTTCTTTTCGAGAGAGGGATTTGAGCCTTATACTA
>BQNB010094860.1:2851-26015 GCA_026074375.1 Tanacetum coccineum
GCTATACAATTGGATTACAAAAAAAAATTAAAAAATAATAAGTGACACACTTTGCATCATCATATCTTATGCGTATTAAAACTTTTTTTAATAAATTTAAATTCACTATGCAGCGCTCATCAAAGACTACACAAATAAGCAAATAATTTTTTTTAAAAAAATTAAACGCTATACAAATTTATGCGCAAAGTTGGGACGAAACAAGATTTTAAAAAAATTTATCAACCAAAATAATAAGTAACAAAACCCTAAAAGAAATGTTGAAAAAAAATATATAATTTGTAAATAGCTACAACTATGTAGCGATCTACATTTTTAATTTTTTTTTCCTCAAAATTCTTTGTATATAATCAAATGATGACACGTGTCCAAGTTGTAGATCGCTACAACTATGTAGCGATTTAGTGGGTTAGTTTGGAAAAAAAAACATGTGGGTTACTATAAAAAAAACTTTTTTTCAAAAGGGTCATGCATGTAATTTTCGCCAAATGTAATGGAGAAGAAATTCAGGAGTGGGGAGGATGAGTTGGTATTGTCCCATCAAAGTAAAATTGGGTGGCCGAATGGAGAAAAAAAGTGATATATGTATAGTTTTCAAATTTGTAGATTTGTGATTGTTGACAAATAAATGTTACCACTTTTCTACTACAATATATATTGAATATTTGGTATTGCCGTTGCTATTACTAATGTTATTATTTTTTATTTATGACGAAAGTTGGTTGGGCAAGATCTTATAAGATAAAGATAAATGTTTGGTACAAATTGAAATATAAGATACATGTTCGTGAATCATGGTGGAAAAGAAAATTAGGAAAGGCAGGGTGGTTGTGTGAAGTTACGTACATAGTTGGATGAGGTACTAGTCAAAATGGTATTATTATGTATCATGTTAAAAAAATATTACTAGTACATGTGTTCTATTGAAATGGTTCTCATGTTGTTTATGCTTTAACAACAAAAGCTAATGTATTCAAAATTAATGGTAAAGAAAATGTTGGATAAAATATCAATAAATAAGTGATGATTGTTGGCGTATAGTCCGGAATGGGTCAGACCCGATAAAAGGGTGACCCACATCCTACATAACCCTAATCCATACACTATATATACAGGGGTAGGATCATCCTACCTCCACACACCTAGATACCTCAAGGCTCAGGAAGACGACGAACGACACCAGGAGAGTCGTCAGGACCGGCCCAATAAAATTATGCATCAACAAATTGGCACCATCCGTAGGACCCCGAATAAACTACGTTTCGTGTTCTCATATTTTCGAAAAGCAAAAATAAGTTCCGTTCCAGAAATCGGTAAATCTGAACCTTCGTATTTTTGTCTTTTATTACCAATATCTTTTTAATTTGGTACCAAAATATTACCAATATTTTACATATCTTTTTAAATTGGTAACAAGATATTACCAATATCTTTTTAAATTGGTAACAAGATATTACTAATATTTTTTAAACTTGATAAGATATTACCAATATATTTTAATTTGATAAAAATATTTTATCAATATCTTTTTCCTTATTTGCAATTATCCCTTAAGTCGAATGACATATTCTCATTACCCGGCCACGGAAGTACGTCTTCCGTCGACTGTAAGTCGAATGCCATATTCGCATTACCCGGCCACGGAAGTACTTCTTTTGTCGGTCTTTATTATACGGGGTCCGCCTTCATCATATGGCGGCGTATGGTTGGAAAGTGCGCACGTCTTCGCGACGGTAAGAGTAGTCCTTTTAGTCTAGTAACCACGGCTACGGCCACGCTTACTAGACTGGGGGGAAAGATGGCGTATAGTGTGGATCGACTCGGCCCACTTATACTATTATGAGCTTATTTGCTGAGGACGTATATATAGCATAAGTCTAGTATAACATGATCAAGAACCATATCATACTAGACTGGGGGACATGTTAGCGTATAGTCCGGAATGGGCCAGACCCAATGGGCCGAACCCGATAAAAGGGTGGCCCACATCCTACGTAACCCTAATCCATACACTATATATACAGGGGTAGGATCATCCTACCTCCGCACACCTAGATACCTAGATATCTAGATACCTACACACCTCTTTACTATATGCTTATACTACTTGACCGTCGGAGGGTGGATCCCGGGGCTCCGGCCTCGGGTCCCCTTCTAACCGATTCTTCTTTGTTGACAGCACTATTCAAGGCCCGGGAAGACGACGAACGACACCGGGAGAGTTGTCAGGACCGGCCCGACCAAATTATGCATCAACACTCATAATGGCTAAAAAAATATGTGATACGTTTCCCGCTTGATAAAGAGAAACTAAACTTGTTAAATACTAAAGTCGTGTTTTGAAATGATCATCTTTTAAAACACCGATTTAGATTATATTGGGCCGTGCTAAGCACGGCACTAAAAACTTCCTAGTCTATTAACGTTTTTTGAATAAGTTATAGTTTTGAGATTGTTATCATAACTTGAAATTGTTATCATCAGATTAAGGAAACGTTTTTTTTTTGAAAATAAAATCAATCCTCCTAAGAAATTGAATATAAATAACCAAAACGATTCTTGATGAAACTTATAACTTACCTCATTCAATGGTTGATCCGGATATAAAAAGATCGATTAACAAATCATACCTGCATGACCTTAGTATTAAAAGCCCTTAATTGTTTTTCGGATTCTATTCTAACGTATGGGGGAACTCCAATTTGTCGGCTGTGAAATCTGTGATTTTAAGGATTTCGGTTGTGATTTATATTTTTGAAATCCCTGCTTGAAGATTTTTATTATGAAATTCCTGATTGATTTCTTCTTGACCTGATATCATATGAACAATACAAAAACCAATTGGACTAGAAAATCATATGAACAAAAATCAATCGGATAATCAATTTCAAAATAAAAATCTTCAAGCACAAATTTCGTTGAAGAGGATTAGGGTTCCAAACTTTTGTATTCTGTTTTTGAATTTTGTTGACAACAATAAAAGACAAAATTAGGGAAAGGTTTGTGCTTTTGAATTTCAGTTCTAATCAACATTTAATTCCGAAAATTGTGGATATGTTGATTTGAATTATTATTTTCAAATGTAATTCTATTTTCGGATTAGTGGGACACTTTATTTTTATGGATTTTTTGAAGATGTATGTAAATAAATATAGAATTCACATTTTTGTTTTATATAGGGGTTGATTGGAACTTAAGCCTTGCGGTAGGAGGTGTTGGTGGTCAAGAACCATCAATTGGTGATATGGCTAGTGATAATGTTTCTCAACCTTCACGAGGGTACGTGTTCTGTGTTTGTTGGAAAGGGTTAAATACCAAGGAGTTAACACAGATGTTGCTTCCTCATTTAGTTAAACGAGTCTACCAAATACCTGTATTATTTGACTAACGCACGTTAATCTTGCATAGGATGAAAACATTAAATTTCCTACATGCACTCAGTCAACTCAATCTTGGACAAAGTGTTCATGATCTGAACTTAAGCCTTGCAGTAGGAGGCGTTGGTAGTCAAGCAACATTT
Organism: Tanacetum coccineum; assembly: GCA_026074375.1. Taxonomy (NCBI): domain Eukaryota; kingdom Viridiplantae; phylum Streptophyta; class Magnoliopsida; order Asterales; family Asteraceae; genus Tanacetum; species Tanacetum coccineum. Next base: position 6,372 of record BQNB010094860.1, read on the forward strand.
ATTTGTGATATGGCGAGCGATAATGTTTCTCAACATTCAAGAAGGTTCGTGTTATGTGTTTGTTGGAAAGGGTTAAATCCCAAGGAGTTAATCCAGATATTGCTTCCTCATTTAGTTAAACTAGTCAATACCGATATTATTTGACTAACACATGCTAAACTTGCATAGATTTAATGGGATGCCAACTTTGAAGAATTTATTTCCTTCATCTGGACATGAGAGGCCACAGCAGGAACTCAAGAAAATAGATTGTGTAGTCCTAAATAAACAGATCTTCTTAGCTTGTTAAAGCTTAGTTAACCTGGATAAATCCAAACTAACTATATGAGAAACTATGATTGTAAATACTATAAGTTATGTGGAATCTAACTTGCAATACTAAGAAGAACAATGAATACTAAACTTGAATATATTTATTGCAAATATTCTGCCAAGGTTACAGAATAACTAACTATGAATTGATTGATTCTAACTACGCCGTTGAGTTCTATTTATACACCAAAGAAAACCATAATGGGCTTACAAAACGCGTTAAGTGATCATGCATATCTATTCCTAATATATCTCATGCATATCACTTTAGCAGTACTAACTATATAATACTAATAACACTAACTATTAACTAACAATACTAATTATACTGCCAGTACTACTTTACTACTACTGGTTCAAGATTGATATTGCTGCTAAAGACTAAAGAAATAGACTAAGTAGTTACTACTGCTAGTTATATTAGTTAGTACTGCCAGTACAAATGTTAGTACTGTCAGTATAGTTAGTACTGTTAGTTAATAGTTAGTGTTGTTAGTATTATATAGTTAGTACTGCTAAAGTGATATGCATGAGATATATTAGGAATAGACATGCATTATCATTATACGTGTACTGCTAAAGTGATATGCATGAGATATGTTAGGAATAGATATGCACTATTATTATACGCATTTTGTAAGCCCATTAGGTTTTCTTTGGTGTATAAAAGGAACCCTACGACATAGTTAGAATAATAAATTCATAGTTAGTTATTCTGTAACCTTAGCAGAATATTTGCAATCTATATATTCAAGTTTAGTATTCATTGTTCTTCTTTGTATTACAAGTAGATTCCGTATAACTTGTAGTATTCACAATCATAGTTTCTCATATAGTTAGTTTGGATTTATCCAGGTTAACTAAGCTTTAACAGGCTAAAGAAGATCTGTTTATTGGGACTTTACACCTGTGAAGAAACTCTGAATAAAAATAACTTTATCAGATCTATATCTCTTCCTATAAAACACAATGTCTGGTGAAGAACCTGCAACACAAATAGCACCAGTAGAATCTCCTCAAATGGTGTCTACTATAAAACTTCCTATCCTCAAGAAGGGTGAATATACCCTTTGGAGCATGAGGATGGAGCAGTATCTCACTAATACATATTTTAGTTTATGGCAAGTGATCTTGAATGGTGATGGTCCTATACAAGTAACAACTGATGAAAATGGTGTTGAAACTAAAGTACCTCCAAAGACTGCTCAAGCACTATTACAAAGACAAAGAGAAAGAAAAGCTAAAAGCATTTTTCTTTTGGCTATTCCTGGTGAGTATCAACTGAGGTTCCATAGAATAAAGGATGCAAAGTCTCTGTGGGCTGCTATCAAGAATAGATTTGGTGGCAATGTTGAATCTAAGAAGATGCAGAAGAATGTTTTGAAGCAATAATTTGAAAAAAAATTGTATCTGACACAAAAGGCTTAGATAAAGCATATGATAGGTTTCAAAAACTTATCAGCATTCTAGAAGTTCATGGTGCAGCTGTTCCTAATGAAGATGCAAATCAGAAATTTTTAAGAGCTCTACCTTCATCATGGAATAATGTAGCCTTGATTATGTGGAACAAAGATGGTATAGATTATTTGGATATTGATGATCTATACAATAACCTAAAAGTGTTTGAAGTTGATATCAAAGGTTCCTCTGGATCATCTTCAAACTCTCAGAATGTGGCCTTTCTCTCTACAAAAGACACTAGCAGCAGTAATGAAGTTAATACTACTAATGGTGTTTCTACTGTATCAGGCTATAATTCTCATGGACCTCTTCATCATCATATACTCATGATCTAATGTTCTCATTCTTTGCTAATCAGTCAAATAGTCCACAACTGGATGATAAAGACCTAGAGCAGATTGATCATGATGATTTGGAAGAAATGTACCTTAAATGGTAGGTGGCCATGCTTTCTATGAGAGTTAAGCGATTTTAAAAGAAGACTGGAAGAAAGTTAATCTTCAATGGCAAAGAACCTGTAGGTTTTAATAAAACTAAGGTTGAATGCTTTAACTATCATAAAAGGGGCCATTTTGCAAGGGAATATAAAGTACTGATATGTGGGAAATCACATATCCTTTTTATATCAAAAATGGCCATAAATTGAACAAATTGTGCAAATTATGCTTGTATATTGCTTGTTTTGTCATTTGTGATGTGTAGGTACGGATATTACAAAAATCACAAAAAAACGGTCAAAACCAGACAAACACGAACACGAGAATGGAAAGAGTGCACAAGAGCCGGGAGTTTGATAGCAAAAAGGTCAAATAGTCAACCATGGTCAACTCACAAAAGACAAAAACCCTCAAAATACCCAAATGAGCCTTAATGTTAAACCAAATTCACAATACGTCCTTAAAACCCTAACACCGTTAGTCTTTTTATTATAAAAACTAACGGTCGTTAACTCTTTATAACCAAAATCCATTTACCATGCCCGAGCCTAAATAAACCAAACAACCCAATAACCCTTTTATTCCCGAGCCCAGGTCAAACACCCATTTCCTGGGTCAAACCTCAAACGTATAACATTTGGGGGGCGAGAAAAATAGTTTTTACTGTTCACCGTCTTCCCCATTTTCACCCAGCTCAAATTAAACCCAAATTAACCCACACCCTCTCAATTCAACGTAGCCACAAGAGATTCCAAGTACTAAGTGCCATCTCATCAAGCAAAAACGTCATCAAACGTCTTTGATTGGCTAGCTCTGACAAAGAATGACACGCGGGGCTCAAAAGAAACACATCAAGAGGTGGGAATTTACACTAAAAGCAAGCCAAAAGAAGCACAAGGCTCTGACACAAGGAATGCCACGCTGGCAATCCGTGTGATCACATCTTTGATCTAACGGCTAAGACAGGGTATCTAATGATTGAAAGGATTCAAGGGCAGAGATCAAATCCAAGAGGAGCGTGTGAAGAAGACCTAGAAGCATCTTCTCCTGCTATAAATATGAGGCTTCTCTCTCTCACAAAAAATCATCTAGGAGTAGTATTAATATAGCTTAGTGTAGTTTTTAAATAACTTGTAATTTTTGCAATTTAGCTTATTGTAATGTCTTAATTCAGTAATTGTAATCTCTTTTTCAAGCTTATAACCAGTTACTCTTTTATTAATAAAAGTATGTTTTTCATTTTAATATTCAATTTATGTTTTATAAGCAATTTGGTTTAATAAGCTCTTAATTAATCAAATAGTTCTTAATAAGCTCTTAATTCACCACTCAAACTAGTATTCACTTAGTTAAGCTCTCAAAAGCTTAACTAAGCTTATTGACACTTAAATCCACCGAAAATATACCACAACTTATAAAATGGAAGGGAAGCCAGTAATGGAAGGGCTTCCAGGACCTCGTCAGCTTATCCTAGGATAAGCTAGAGCTTGTTGATAGCTCAAAAGAGCATTTATAAGCCTTGTTTTGTGCAAAGGCAGTTGTAAGTTCTCTCATTACATTTTGTAGCTTAAAATTGCATTTTAGCTAATTACTATTTAATAATAGCTTATATATGTTTAGTGTAGCTTATTAATGCTATTTATAGATGTTAGATGCTTAGTATGTGTAATTGTTAGCTTAGAACTTAATTTGCTTGTCATTTGTCTTAAAACGGTTAAAAACAAAAAATATTAGCATAGTGTTATAGCTTATTATTTTAGCTTAAGTGTTTGCTTAAATCTGTTCATTAGGATTGTTAAAGGCTTATTAATATCTGGTATTTGATATTTGTTCATTAAATCTCATTTTTTATAAGCTAAGTATGGATTTGAGGAAAATAAAGGAGTGTTTGGGTCAAGCAGTACTAACTCAAAGTTAGTACTGTTTAAGACCATTTGATCCTTTAATTTCATTTTAAATCTCATATCTAGGTTTATAAGAGTAGGATTAATAAGTTTAAATAGGCTTAATCTAGTTTTCTTTAAGTTTGTGAGTTACTAGTTTAAATCTGCTAGTTTTAATCAGTTCCTTTATAATTTTAGGCTAAAGTCTGTTTTAGTTGTTAGTTTTAATTAGCTTGCTCTTAGATAGGTGTTTTAAAGGTGTAGTAACTTAGTCCTTTGGCCTGCAATTGATAAATTTAGAATTTGGTCATTTCATTGCAAACTGCATCAGCAGCTTAAAAAGACAAAAATCCTTTTTCAATCTAAAATTTCAGCAAGTTAAAATAGTTTTTAGCTTTTTAAATTTTGGATACTAGTAGTTTATAGGTCAAATTACATATGTTTAAGCTTAATTTGTAGAAAAAAAAGTTTATCTTGTTATCTGTTTTTAAGCTCAAAATTCAGAATTTGTCTTTTCAAAAACTTAGCACATACTGAGTTCATTCAGTATGTACTGAGTAAATTGGACATCATGAGTTTCCTAAATTATGGCATAGAGGCCTTCTCTGGGTCATGTGAAATTTTAAAACAAGGAATAAACCTTGTGAAGGGAAACTTGTAAAAGGTTCTTCCTTTCAAGATTTTGACAATGGACCAATAACTTGTGTTGCTTGTCAGAAGGGGAGAATGCAACACAAGGCTTCTAGTAAGGCTTAAACTTATGAGCTCTATCAGCCAACCCTTACAGATGTTGCATATGGACTTATTTGGTCCAACATCTGTTAGGAGTATCAACCATAAAACAATTGCTTTTATGTTGATTGATTGACTTTAGCGGTTTAGTTGGGTTTTCTTCTTAAGCCTCTTAGGATTGAGACTGTGGGATTTTCTTAAGAGATTTATAACAGAAATAGAAAACCAATTAAACCATAAGGTTAAAGTAATCAGGTGTGATAATGGGACAAAATTCAAAAATAGGGAAATGAATGAATTCTGTAGATTAAAAGGGATAAAAAGGGAATTTAGTATTGCTAGAACTCCACAATAAAATGGAGTTACTGAGAGAAAGAACATGACTCTGATTGAGGCAGCTAGGACTATGCTAGCAGACTTACTTCTACCTACTGTATTTTGGGCTGAAGCAGTTAATACTACTTGTTATGTTCTAAATAGGGTTTTAGTGACCAAGCCTCATAACAAGACACCCTATGAACTTATAATTGGCAAACCATCAAGCATAAGTTTAATGAGACCTTTTGGATGTCCTATTACTATTCTAAATACCCTAGACCCTTTAGGCTAATTTGATGGGAAGGCTGAAGAAGGGTTTTTAGTGGGGTACTCTGTAAATAGCAAAGCTTTCAGGGTATTTAATTCTCAAACCAGAAAAGTTGAAGAGAATCTGCATGTAAACTTTCTTGAAAATAAACCAAATGTTGCAGGACAAGGACCTAATTGGCTTTTTGATATTGATTCCTTAACAATTTCTATGAACTATCACCAGTACTGCAGGGAACAAATATCAATAATGCAAGTCCCCAAAAAGCTAATGGGTGATACATGTTTGAAGAAAGTTGTGATGACAGAAATCTGAAGAGAAAAGAATGTGTCTACTCAACAATATAGTGTGGTTTCCATTATGGTCTTCTATCTCTTCAAGCTACAAGAGCTCAGATGAAACGTATAAAAATGATACAGCTGATGATGCTGCTGGTGAAACTCCTGTACAAAAACCAGCAAGTGAGAATGAACAAGCCTTGAAGAATGTTCTTGATAAGATGATGGATCAAGAGAAGGAGGCTACAGAGCAATCAGATGCTGTTAGAAAAGAGTTTGAAGCACAGTGCAACAGGGAGCTTCTTCAAGGGAAGGCTACTAAAGCCAGCAGTACTAACAGTTTTAATACTATTAGCACACCAGTTAATGTTGCTAGTACACCAAGAACTTCTAATGATGTTGAACCATCATCTGTTTCTCTTGGTGGATCCTTTCCTCTTAATGTCAATGATCTACCAGATGATCCTCTCATGCCTGATTTGGAGGATACTGCTAAAGTTTAAAATACTAGCATTTTTGGCAGCGCTTTTGATGATGAAGATTTAGACACATACAATTCTCCTTTTGCTGATCAAGTTATGGGTGCAGAGGCTGATTTTAACAACATGGAACCATCAACTATTACCAGTCCTATTCCCACAACTAGAATACACTCTATTCATCCTAAAAATCAAATAATTGGAGATCCAAAGTCAGCAGTAGAAATAAGGGGCATGTCAAAGAAGAGTTCTAGAGAACATGCTATGATTAGCTACATCCAAAAACAGAAAAGGACAAATCACAAGTTTTCTGAACTGCTTATTTGATGTTTCCTCCTCAGCAGAACCCACAAGATAACTCAAGCCCTTGATGATGAATGAAAGATGGTTGAAGCAATGCAAGAAGAGTGCCTTCAGTTTAAGATTCAGAAAGGTTTGGACCCTTAGTGGCCTACCTTATGGCAAAAAGGCTATTGGTACAAAGTGGGTGTATAGAAATAAGAAAGATGAAAGAGGAATAGTAGTCAGAAACAAAGCCAAGCTAGTAGCACAAGGATACAAACAAGAAGAAGGCATTGACTATGATGAGGTTTTTGCTCCTGTTGCCAGGATTGAAGCAATCAGGTTATTTTTGGCCTATGCATCATTCATGAATTTTCTTGTGTACAGATGGATGTTAACAGTATCTTTCTCTATGGGTAACTTATTGGGATTGAGGAGGTATATGTAAGCCAACCTCTAGGTTTTGTGGATCCAGAATTTCCAGAAAAAGTTTACAAAGTGGAGAAAGCCTTATATGGTCTACACCAAGCTCCTAGAGCTTGGTATGAGACTCTCTCTACCTATCTGCTGGACAATGGATTCTACAGAGGTCAAATTGACAAGACTTTGTTCATAAAAAGAGTCAAGGATGATATTATACTGGTACAAGTATATGTAGATGACATCATCTTTGGTTCCACTAAAAAGTCTTTGTGTACAGATTTTAAGCAAATAATGCACAAAAGGTTCCAGATGAGTTCAATAGGAGAGCTCACTTTCTTCTTGGGTTTACAAGTCAAGCAGAAAGAGGATGGGATCTTCATTAGTCAGGACAAGTATGTTGGTGAAATCTTGAAGAAATTTGGTTTTTCTAGTATAAGGACAGCCATCACTCCTATGGAAACCAACAAGGCTTTAACCAAAGATGAAGATGGTAAGGATGTTGATGTCCATTTATACAGGTCAATGATTGGGTCATTGATGTACCTTTACCTCCTCTAGACCAGATATTATGTTCTCCGTTTGTGCACCATGCTCAAGATTTCAAGTTCAACCAAAAGTTTCCCACTTGAATGCAGTAAAAAGGATCTTTAGATACCTAAAGGGTCGACCCAATTTGGGCCTTTGGTATCCTAAGGACTCTCCTTTTATATTGGAAGCTTTTTCAGACAGTGACTATGCAGGTGCCAGTTTAGACAGGAAATCCACAACAGGAGGTTGTCAATTTCTTGGTTCAAGGTTAATCTCTTGGCAATGTAAAAAGCAGACTGTGGTGGCTAATTCAATACTGAGGCCGAATATATTGCTGCTTCTCACTGCTGTGGTCAAGTGCTTTAGATCCAAAATCAGATGTTGGATTATGGATACAATTTTATGCAGACAAAGATTCATGTTGACAATGAGAGTGCCATTTGTGTTGTCAAGAATCCTGTCTACCATTCTAAAACAAAGCATATAGAGATTCGGCATCATTTCATTAGAGACTCCTATAAGAAGAGATTGATAGGATGTCAAGATACACACTGATAATAATGTAGCTGATTTGCTCACTAAAGCTTTTGATGTGAGTAGATTTAATTTTCTGGTGGCAAGCATTTGTATGCTTAATCTGTAGCTGCATGATCTCAGGGGAGGTTAATGGTGTTCAAGTGTAGTGGAGTATACACAAGTACTATTTGGATTGAAGTTGGAATGGATTACAACTGGTATTTTGTTTTGGTTGATAATTCTTAACTTTTATTCATGGGCTATGCATAGATATGGATCCTCATGAATTCTCACATGTCTATCTAGTTATTTCTAGTGTGCTTGTGATGAATAGAGGCATGCATTGTTTTTGCCATAGTTATTGGAGAACAAGTTAATACTGTTAGACTAATATTAATACTGCCATGTTAATATTAGTATTGCTTGTTATTGTTAATACTGTTGGTGAATAACCTAGCATATGAGGGTGAAGGTTCAGCAACACCTCCTGAACCCCAACCCACACCCTCTACCTCACAACCAATTTTTTCATGAACCACAAACTGAAGCTCACATTGAGCAACAGCTCCTATCTCCAACTACATATAAAAGAAAAAGAAAGACTCAAACACGTAGGAAAACCACAAAGGACACTAAGTTACCTTAGACTAGTGTACCTCAAAGACCTTAGAGCAGATGAGGCTGTCCATAAAGAGGGGGGTGACAGTGTGGAAAGGGCTATCACTACTGCTGCTAGCTTAGATGTATCACAAGACAGTGATAACATAACTAGGACCCAGACCACGACAATACTAATGTTGACATTCTTCAGGGAATGGATACAGGTGGCAGTCCCAGGCGCCAAGACACCATGGGGGGCGGGGGGCTCCCTGTCAGGACTAGGTCTGAGAGCGTGATTGAAGTCAATGAACCCACTCTCTCTCAGAAGGTCACACATCTGGAAGTGGGTAGGGCAGGATGGAAAATCAATTTGAATTGACGGCTAATGTACCAATCACACCCCATGATTCACCTCTCCCAAGAGATTACACACCTAGAAGTGAGGATGGTAGACCGAAACTACAGGAATTAATGACTATGTGTATAAAATTGTCAAAACAGGTGTTTGGCTTAGAGAAAGAGAAGGAGGAAATATAGACAGGTTGAATCTTCAGATGATGATTTGAATGAAGAGGATGCATCCAAACAAGGGAGGAGAAATGACAAGATAAAGCAATGACTAGACAAAGCCAATGTTATGCAATTGCTAAAATGGAAATTGCATGAAAATTGTGGAGTTAACACTCTGTTTATGGATGGTACACATCTATGGAGAGTAATAGCTAGTAGGAGAAATAGTATCCCAACTGATCAAGGAATTTTGGAGAAGATAGCTATAACTTGAGGTTTAGAGTGAATAAAGTACTATGGCATTTGAGGCTTATCAAGTTAATCAAATCAATGCTTTGAAGAGTAGTAAATGTTTGGATAAATCCTCCTATGTCAGACGCTTAAACTGAAGAAACTTACTGATTGACAAGTAAATATCAAGTTTAAGGGAGGATTGTTAGGAATTTTGAGTTACTACTGCCAGTACTACTTTACTACTGCTGGTTCAAGATTGATACTGCTGCTAAAGACTGAAGAAATAGACTAAGTAGTTAGTACTGCTAGTTATATTAGTTAGTACTGCCAGTACAAATGTTAGTACTGTCAGTATAGTTAGTACTGTTAGTTAGTTTATTAGTACTGTTAGTATAAGAAGTTAGTACTGCTTATGTGATATGCATGAGATATATTAGGAATAGATATGCATGATCACTTAACGCATTTTGTAAGCCCATTAAGGTTTTCCTTAGTGTATAAAAGGAACCCTACGGCATAGTTAGATATATCAATCTTTCATAGAAAACACATATCTCATAGTTAGTTATTCTGTAACCTTGGCAGAATATTTGCAATCAATATATTCAAGTTTAGTATTCATTGTTCTTCTTAGTATTGCAAGTTAGATTCCGCATAACTTGTAGTATTTACAATCATAGTTTCTCTTATAGTTAGTTTGGATTTATCCAGGTTAACTAAGCTTTAACAAGCTAAGAAGATCTATTTATTTGGGACTTCACATATCCTTATCTCTCTGAGCTTGTTCTGGATCACTGTCTTCTTCAGAAGTTGACTCAGATATAGGTGTGATTGGTTTGGCTATCTCTTTGCCTTTGAATTTGGTAGATGCATTTGATCTGGTGGAGATAGTTGTTTTGATGCCGGTGCTTTATGGTTGTGAGTTTTGGTCCTTGATTATTAAGGATCTGGATATGTTGTCTTTGTAGCAAGCAGCAACAAGTGCTTAGTGGGTTAGAATTCTTGGCATTTCTCTCAGCATAGATTTCAATTAACTTCTTTTGATACTGTTTCAAAACGTTAAAGAGCTTATGATATGAGACTGTATCCAAGTCGTGTTGTTGCTTGACAATTGTCACAAACCTTGACCATTCTGGTTGAAGTTGTTGAAGAAACTAAACATTGACTTGCATCATAGCAACTGTCAAGTTGTTTCTTATCATTTCATTTATCATCTTGTAAAATATGGAGTAGTATGACTCCAAACTCCCAAAACAAATTAGTCTTGACATATTGAATGTTGAGAGATTTACCTTTTTGTAGCCTTTCAATAGCTATCCACATTTCATGAGCTGTCTTGAAAGCATCAACAGTTAAGTAGATTTCATCCCCAATTCCAGTCAATAGCAAATGGATTGCTTTCTTTTCTGATTCATAATGAGCTTTGTTTTCAGGAGACATAGTCAAGAGTATCTCAACTGCAGTTCATTCTGGAATTGCTGGAGTATCATCTGTTGCAGGTACAACTAGGATTGTGACTGTGGTGAGCTTGTATGGGCCTTCGAGAATGCATTTCCTCAAGGCTTCACCATTTAGTCTTGTATTAATGTATCTTAGGAAACGTGATTGCCATTGAGCATATCTTCTGGTTGCAAGCATTGGTGGACGATCTCTTAATCCAGCTGCCATGATGTTGTTATGCATTTGACTATCGGTTGTGGAAGTTGTGATTGAAGTAGTCATGATAAATGATTTGTTAAATTATGAAGTGAAAATGATTTGTAGGATCTTAAGTAGGTAAAGTGATTGTTGTTGTAGATTGAATTCAATTAACGTTCATGGGATTTTACAAGTCTTTGATTTAAACTGAGAAAAGAATGGAATCTTTCGCGGGATTTTACAAAATCAAGAAGAAACTGTGATACAATGATGAATTGTTGTTGAAATCGGTTGTTGTAATTGAAGTACTTAAGCTTTTGTTTACGATTAACGAGCTTAAAAAGATGAACGGTGAAATTTGGTTGAAAAGGACTAGCGGTGAAATGTAGAATCAACTAGAAGGGTTAATAAACAAACGAAGGACGATTGATGAAATTGGACTTGAAGGGCAGGGACTGCATGTGACAATTTCCAATTCTAGTTTATTAATGAAACTGTTCCCTCCTAAACTTCTTCTTGTTCTTTTTAAATTTCACAAATGATAACGTTTTGTTTTTACTCTCGCTGAGTCATACGGTTATCGTCAGTAATAAGTAAATATACCACGATGATCGTTGAAAGACCGCGATCGTAATGGTATAAGTTAGAAGACCTGTAATTAACCGAAACTCGAAACCGAAAAAGAAAAACCAAAACGGACTTGAATGCTCGTTTAACTTTGTATAACTCGTCTAGAAACTACTTGTATAATTTCGCCTTGTATATGTCGTTTTATATTTGCCTGTTATAGTTTACTTATGCCTCTCACAAGATTAATTCGCCTATCACAGTTTGACTTAGAAAGCAATAATTCACCTTCAACTGAAATGCATAATTCGCCTTCAACTAAATGCTTAATTCGCCTTGCACTATAAGTTCCTTATTCTCCTTCACTCTAAATGCTTAGTTCGCCTTCTTGAACTTTTTCTTAATTCGCCTCGACAAAATATCAGTTGCATTAATTGCCTCTACTTTGAAAAATTTATTCCGCCTTCACTGAAAGGGTTATTCGCCTTTACTCTGCGTTGATTTATGCGCCTCTCATCTATGTTGCTTTATGCGCCTTCACTAGTTGTGGTTTGTTATGGAATGGGGGTGATTAGAGCGTAGGTATAGGGTGGTTGTGCTTCTAATGCTTTACGTGTGTTTTGTCCTTGTATTGGGTTTGTTTGCTGTTTGATTTGCATTTTCGGGTTTTGCGTTTGTGTATTGTTTTATTCGCCTTCACTAAAATGAGTTATTCGCCTCTACAAAACAACAAGAACGTACTATGTCCTTCTTGAGCTAAAAACGTGGATCTTAGTCTCTTTGTCATTCAAACCGTCTGGACCACAAAAAAATATACTAAGCCAACCAAGAAGCTCAAATAAGCTCGAAAAGAAACTTGAATAAGCACATTACACCAGAAATAAGCTTCGAAAATAAGCACTTTAAAACTAGTAAATAAGGCAACCAAAAAGCTCTTCAAGCCTCTAAAATAAGCTGTGAATGAGACGTTTTTACTCGTAAATACGACGTTTTTAAGAGCAAAACAAAACAAAAAAAATGGAAGTGTGTACTGTTGAACCCACGAGTATGATATGAAGCGAAACCTACGTAGTAACAGTAATGAAATAAAAGATGAAAGAGGTTATCATAGTTTTGTTTTAAATTCAACAAAGAGAAAGAAACAGAAAGATAATCAGATGCACGAATGAGCCACAAGTTTTATTATAAAACTATTTAACACATAAATTTTAGACACGAACCACAAATAAGTAGTATAAGCTCAAACACCAAAACCAATAGACTCACCCATGGCGATTGATACCAAATGTTGTGACCAAGAAATCACTTCACTTCACCATGGTAACCAAGAAAATAGAAAGAATATATGAAGAAATTGTAGAGAGAGAAAGTAAGAAAGAAAAAGAGAATGGTTAATTCAAGCAAATGTGTGAAAAACAAATGAGAATCAACACCCTCTCCACACTTAGAGAGTGGTATTTATACCAACACTTGGACCGTGTGGTTTAATGCTAATGGGTCGGGCTCGAGATAACTTGGGCTTAAGCCCGCAACGCATACAATATTAGATTAAATAAACGAGCCCGATACCCGTAACTTAGCCTGTTACAACATATATTTAATAAGACCGTGCTTCCATGATTTGTAGCCGAGCTTCCTTGTTCGACTCAATATTTTGAGGCTAACAAGTAAGAAGACTATTACAAGGCCACTAAGAGTATATTAAATGCATGTGAAATATCTTAAGAGGATCAACCATATAATGGGTAAGGTAGTATGAAGACTGTTACCGATGGTATCCTTTCTACACTACTCGCGTTTCCCTAGACATATCAACAGCGATACAGACGAAAGCTGGTTTTCTAAAGTCTAACGCGCACATTCATCAACAAGAATAGCAACATCAAAGGATCTATAATTTAAGTTTTATGCAATCATTGTTATATACAAGGAGGGTTTAGGCCTGCATGTTATAAAGAAAGCAAGAAGATAAATCAAATCAAAACAAACACATGAAAATATTGAATATTAATGATAAAATAACCTTACTTGATTAAAACATGGATTCAAGGTAGTACAATAGGGTTTTGAGGCCCTAAAAATGACCTATAAAGCTCCTAAAATGACTAGGGTTCGTCTCCCTAGGTTTATACAAAGTTATCCCAAAGTTACACACTTAAAACCCTAAAAACGGCTTTATATTTATAGAGATATCGACGCGACAGCGTCGCTTTGTTAATACTGACGCCCGTCGACCACGTTTAGATGATTCTAGATTCTTTTAAGTCGGCCAACGTCTTGGACGCCATCGCCAAATTCCTGACGCTGTCACTAGGTAGATCACAACAGCGCCGCTTTATGCCTGCGATGCCGTCTCTAGCCACTATATGCATAAATCTTTAAGAGATTTGGTGCAAGTCCGTAATCTTGTCTGTTTCTTCTACAAATGAGCCCAAGTCACGTGTATTTCCTCCAAAGAGCCATACAATGTGCTAAAAACTTAAAAAAAACAAACGATTAGCACGTAATTGGGATATTTGCATGATTTAAGGGGTGAAAAGATCGAATTTGTGTAATACAAATGACACATCATCAGGTTCGTTTACTTTATTTAACCGCAAGTAGGTCCGATATTATGTTTAGTTGTTGGGATTTATTGATTTGATGATACAAAAACAATGATACAAAAGAACAAAAGAATGAAACAACAAGGATCTAAATTGACAATATGGAATTCTACAAAAGATGGAGGATTCTAAAAGATTTCCTTAAAAGATAAAGATCAAAGATTAGGAAAAGATTTAGTTTCCTAATACAATTAAGATTCCTTTGTAAGTCTTATGGACTCTTTATATAAAGAGATCCCTAGACATAGTTTATGCGTATGAATGTGTGCACAAGAAAAGATGTAGACGTCTAGTGTGGTTTAGCTCTAAGATCAAAGGTTTCTTTGAGACATTATGGAATTCTACAAAAGATGGAGGATTCTACAAGATATGCTAAAGAAGGAAACAAGATCAACATTAAAGACTTGCTTAAAAAGATAAAGACCAAGTTAATGCTGATTAAAGATAAGTTACAACTTGTATATTAATGCTTTTAATGTTGATAGGAAAGATTTAATAGTTTCCTAATAGTATTATGTTTCCTTTGTAAACCTAGATATCTCTATTATATAAAGAGATATTAGGTTGTAGGTTTTAGGTGTGCAAGTCGTGTGTGTGTGTGCACCAAACAGAAAAATGTAGACGTCTAAAAGTGTGTATTCTAGGCGTATGGTTTATGTAAACGCCTAGATTAGTTAGTGTTTTAGCCTCAATGATCTTTTGATTCCTGTTATAGTTAGATAACCGTTCTACTATTGATCAAGTAGAATTAGGGCTTGTATGGAATGTTAATAAAGAAAAACCTTGTTAAAATAACATTGTTCTTATGCTATTTCGGCTATGCATATTCATGTTTATGTTCATTGTTATTTATTAATCCTAGACAAGCCTAGATCAAACTCTACAATTGGTATTAGAGCCACGGGGCTCTCGATCTTGGATCTTACAAGGTTTTTGGTATCGATTATATGAAGAACAAGGTTAATGGTGATTTTGGTAAAACCCTAATTCAGTTTATATGTGGCAAACATTACGAGCTCAAGATGCATGCAGGTTATGACATAACTTAATGAAGAAGCTAGGAGTTCATAAAAACTACTACTGTTGTGACATGGTTTGGAGTAAACCCTAATTCGACTAGGGTTTTCAATGGCATCGTTGCACTTAATCTGGAGATTGGTTGTTTTACATGAAGGTATTAATGTGGTTTTGATTCGATTTGAATAAAACCCTAATTCATTATATGAAGTATAAGGGTTGCGAATGATAGACTCCACCCACTGGTTGAATCGTCAAGATGGAGTAACTCTACTTCCTTTGGACAAGTATTATTACTAGTGCAGACACGAATGATACTGTGATTACTTCTTTTGTCAAGTAACATTACTTGAATAAGAATAATCATATTGGTGGGAAAATATGGTTCGTTTATACTTGAAATTACTGCTTAGGGTTTGATAACAAGTTAATTCTGCTTGTTACATATTGATGCTACCACGTATATGCTATCACAAAAGTGCTGCCAAGTGAATGTTTGTGATGTCAAGAAGATATTATTACTGTTAGGCATCAAAGCACTTACTACTGGTTGAATTCGAACCAAGTACTGTCCAATGAGCTATTATTGCTGGTGTTGGATGTGTGATTCGTCAATAAGAACATTAGTAAAAACTTAATGCTGCTATTACGTGATTAGTGCTGCTCACTGATTATTAGTGCTGTTTGTATCACGTTAATGCCGCTGTCATGAAGGATTAGTGCTGCTAGCTTATATACTTAGTGCTGCCCATGGTATGTTTCTACTGCTAAGGATCGAGTACTAGTTAATGCTGCCAACAGCTTATTACAACTGCCATAGTGATGTCGCGTATGATTTTATACTGCTTTGAGTTCAAACACATGTAAGTGTTGTTCGTTTATCTACTACTGTTGATCATGTGTTTATACTACTTGTTATGTTTTACTACTAATAGCATTGGACTCAAAGATAAGTTTGTGCTGCTGCTATTGAAAAGTGTGAAAGCAGTATTAAGTTAAAGAAGTTTCAACTGTTAGACTTGTCCGATATCGAACAGAACGTATGGTTTGGTTCTCGGCTGGTTATAGGGATCTCAGACAACACACACCGATTGATTTTGGTTTAAATGTTTAATGGTTCGTATTTGGATTATTTGCTATAATTGATTATGGAGATGATTGTTTATCACTTATTTGACGATGAAGTGGAATTACTTGGGTACGTGTTCTTATCATATCTTAAACGGCTAGCAACATTTAAAAGATAACTTGGTCGTGATTATACGGTGTTGATGAAGACTTGAAAAATCTAGCAATGTGTGATTTCTCTTATGGTGTTCAATGCGCACATTTGATATCACTTAAAGGAGTTGCGTTGTTGTGCTCAGTGTCTCATTGAGGATGAGGATTTTGTCAAGAGATTGAGGTCTACTCATATATCATCAGTATGAGTTTGGAGTCACGTGGATAGTACAAGACATACGACACAAGTTTGGGTTATTCTACTTCTACATCAAGTTTGTTATATTGAGTTTTCTCCATCAGTAATCATTACAAAGAGCCTACAGAATTTGAGATTCACGAGATGGTTAACATATTGGTTTCAGGGGAAGCTTAATTGATAAAGTGTTTAACCATCAGGATATATTCATGCACCACTTGAGGGGAAGGTTTTCATTACTACTGCTAGTCATTATTACTACTGCTAGTTTAAGTTTCTACTGCTTAAATTCATTTTTCTTATTGTGCGTAATAGTGGGTAATTTGAGTCATTGGAAGGCTGGATTGGTAGTGTGATATATGGTTTACAGTTGTAAAGATCCAAGTTGCATATCTTCACAAGACCCTTATTGGAGTATTACAAAAAGGGGAAGAAGATCACATAGATATGATTTGCAACTTATTAAATGTGGTGGCATGGAGATTTCGATTTAAGGGGAAGATTGTTTCATTCATGGAAGATCAAGATGTTGGTTTTGTAATCATCAAATAGGGGAAGATTGTTGGGAATTATATTGATTTGATGATACAAAACAATGAAACAAGAAAGAAACAAAAGGAAAACAAAAGGATCAAAGTCAACATTATGGAATTCTATAAGATGTAGGAGTACATGAATATTTTAGAAGATTTGGTCAAAGATATGAAGATAAAGATTAGGAAGATTTGTTTCTTGATACAATTAGTTTTCCTTGTAAGGTCTTATGGACTCTATTATATAAAGAGATCCATAGACATAGTTTTTTAGTATACTATGTGTGAAAAACTTTTCTTCCAATGTCAAAAACTATCTTCTTATTAAAAAAAAAAAAACCTAAAAAAACTCTAAATCTTCCCTTTTTACATTTTTTAAAAAAAAGAATTAACCCCAAAAAATAATCCCCATAACCTTTGCATCTCAATTATTTGCTCATGCCTCTCTTGACATCGAACTGTCAACTCTTGGCACATTACATATGTTTCCCTAACCAACTTAAAGTCCCTTTCATTGTCATTTTCAAACAACAAAGCCATCATGTCTGTGAGTTGGATAGAGTTTGCAGCTAAAGCTAGCTGAGATAGGTGAGCCATTGTTATGGAAGGAAGTTATTTGTAGTTAATAAAACGTTTGTGAGGGGATTGTGGTATGGAAAAAGGTAGGGTAATGACCCAATTTAAATAGGGGAAAAATAATTAAAATAATATTAACAGATAAGTACATGAGGTTAATAGTGGGATCATTTCAAACTAGAAGAAAGGATAGCCGAATTTAATGTGATTAGAAGTGAGAAAATTTTTTGGCAGCTTAAATCTATAGGTCAAACCATTTGTGGCCATTTAATAGTTTATTCAACAACAAAAACCAATGCTAATATGAGAATTAAGTTTCTAACCAATGGAATGCCACTATAGCTGGTTACAAAAAACATATTTCATGCATAAACATATTGTACTCAGTTAGATATTGTAGTTTATGCAAGCTATAATTGGTTTACTAAGTTAGATGATGCGCATTCATGCATAAACATGTAGTACTCGGTTATTGTCTAGTAAGTTTTTAGTTGTTTATGATTATTGGTAACTTTATAATTAATTAACTAAAACTTTATGCAAGCTGGATTTGGTGCATCTGTATACTTCGTTACAGTTTAGTCGAAACTTTAACAAAGTCGTTATAACAAACTCAGTTTTAAGTGCATTGGTTCTAGTTAAGTGTATACTCTGTTTTGTCCCATTGAGTATATACTCTGTTTTGAAGTTAGGTGTAACCATAAGCTAACATATAAAAACATTTTGTATAATGTAAAAAAGTTTACTTGAACCTGTAAACAATCTTTAACCCGGACATACCAATCGTGAAAGTCATAGTCATACGTGTCTCCGCTATCATAAATGTGACCTCTCGAGACAGTATATGAAACTGGGCAAGACACCAATGTTGAGCCATTTCATTACTCGAAATAAAAACCTACAAAGTAGTAAATTTATGTATGATAATACAAAATTTAAAAATTATTAATCGAAAACTAGATGATGAAAGACAAAAGTTTGTATGTTGGTTAAAAAGGCATGTTTTAATGTTGATTCGTGAATTATACGTTTTATTTCACGGTAGAATGTAACATAGTTTGCATGTTATATTTGTTATTCACCTAATCAATTGCACCTCCTAAGTTCCATTTCTAATCATGTTAACAACCGATTAAAAAAACACAATTCTAAATTCATTCTAGAAGTTGACAACCGAGTAAAAAAAATAAAATTCTAAATTCATTCTAGAACACTAAAGGATTTTTGGTTTATGAATATGAATTGAACAACTTTGTACACACAAAATAGACTTTATTCTGGCTGAAGTTTTACCTGATCAACCTCGCTCCATGGAGTGGCATACCTATCTCGTTAGCATCAAATAAGGGCATGCCTGTTTTGTAGAAGGAGCTGAACAAAGTAACTACTAACCATGGCCCAATTAGCATTCTCGGGGTATCACATGACACAGATTAGCTCCACTAAAGTCTATTGATGTTAATTAAAGAAAACAAATGAATGGCTTAATGAAGCGTAAACAACAACTTTAGTATTACAAAATGTTTAATTAGTGTTTGTATAAATACTTACCTCTGAAGTTAGCCAACCTTTCCTTACAGGGTCTAACCAAACTAATTAAGCTAGAAATTTCTATCTATAGTATAATCATTGATCCATGAAAATTTACATTTTACCTGCCTTGGTTGGCCAAGAAATCATTCAATATCATCATTCAACCAAACTGTGTCCATATAATGAAAGAATCATGAAAGATCCTACACATAGATAATATGTGTATAAGTTATAATGCATTCTAGAAGCCAATAATGATTTGTAAAATAGTAGAAGTTTTTCATACCTCAACCCATGGTTTAACATTTTTAAGCAATTTCGCAGAACATGGATCATTTACGTATTGACTGTATTTTTTTATCTTACCTAAGTTAGTTTGGAATTTTTTCTGAACAAGAATCAACGTGATTCCTCTTGCCTACTAACTTTGGCAAAAATATTTTTAAAATGAGTTGAATTCATAAACTCTTTCCGATTTTTATTCTTCTCCTCC